>JAJPUD010000236.1:90319-198925 GCA_023553655.1 Myrmecobius fasciatus
ATTCTGTCATTCTATTGTCTGAAATATAATATAATATAACATAATATGATATAATATGATATAATATAATATAATATAATATTTTATACATATATATATATATATATAAACTGAAAGAAATCCAGTTTGTGGAAGACCAGGGAAAAGTCATAATTGTCATCAAGTATTCTTCCCCTTTCTCCTTAATTCAACAAATTTCTCTAAAAAGGAAGTATAAATGAAAACGTCTCATTTTCACAGTTTACTAAGAAAAACTTAATATGGGGCCAACCACGCTGTAACTTACCCTTGTTCCTACCCTAGTCTGTAAATGATAACTAAAATTAAGATTATACATTAAGGGAGGAAAAACAAAATACTGCTCAGAAATTTTCTCATTTTGATGATGCATCCTCCTGAGCTAAACCAAAGAAGTTGCTAACACCAGCAGGTTAAAAGATAATGACAAAGATAAAATGAAACACTCTATAGCATCTAGGCTTATTCATTTCTTTTTGTGGTTGCCTGTTAAGGACCAGTCAACTCTGAAGGAAGTGGTTCATTTGGATGAAAGAAAAACTGACAGTTTGCTGGGTTTTTTTGTTTTTGTTTTTGTTTTTGTTTTGTTTTGGGGGGGCTAAAGATCAAAACTGGATTGGAGGCTCTAGAAAAGCACAAGAAAATCTGGGAATGGAAACACTAGCTTGCTAAAGAAATCCCTCTCAGGGAGATTTTTACCATTACTTAATTACCATGTTTTATTATTAAAACCCAGGAATCAAGTCAGTGAGAAAGGAATTCAAGAGATCATTTAGTCTAACTTTCTCCTTTGAAGATGAGGAAACTGAGGATTGTCCAAGGCCACACAGTTACTAAGTGTCAGTTCTTGTTCAGCTGTGCAAAAACAGCAAAGACCTAGAACTGTGGGACCTATCTATATATAAAATAAAGTCTGAAAAATATACTAGCACTTTAGGAGCAAGGGAGCTAACATATATTCCACATGGGTATATACTCAATCCTAGAATGTGGAGTTGAAAAGGTTATCCTTATAGATAAGGGAACAGAGGGAAGGCAGAGAGATCAAGTGTCTTGTCCAAGCCTGAATCCAAGTCTTCTGACACCAAATCTAGTACACTTTGCAGTACACTGACAGGACTGTTTGTTACTCACAAAAATATCTGGGTGTTTTTAGTCACTCAGAAGGCATCTATTAAAAACATTTTCCCCTATTAAACTTCATCTCAGTGAAATATTTAATTAGATATTAAGATTTAATTCAATCCTTTTTTATTATTTTTTTTTATTTACAGAACATGAATAATTACACGAGTAATTTTTCAACATTGGCCTTTGTAAAATTTTCTGTTCCAAATTTTTCCCTCCTTCCCTCACCTCCTCCCCTAGATGGCAGGTAGTCTAACACATGTTAAATATGTTAAAATATATGATAAATCCAATATATGTATAAATATCTATACAGTTATCTTACAGCACAAGAAAAATGGGATCTAGAAATAGAAAGAAAAAAAAAACCTAAGAAGAAAAAAAAATGCAAGAGAACATCAATGCGTTAAAATGCTATGTTGTGGAGTCAATCCTTTTTTTTTAATGTAAACAACAATTTGCAAATGTTTATGGGTCCAGTGATATGATCATTATCCATCAATGACTATAAGAGATAGACATTCTTAGGTAGAAATATATATTTTGTAATTCTAGACCCTAAATCAAAGGAAATAGAAAGCATCAAAATATGAACAACAAAATCAAAAAACTTGATTTCAACAAAATTTGACTGAGTTGTGAACTAAGAGGAATTTAATATTCATTTTCACTATGAAGAACACTACTACACTGGGAAATGTAAAAGAGACAGCAAATAAAATAATGGCTTTTGCTCCTTACATTGTGAAACTTATAAAGGAGTGGAGATATAGACTAAACACATCTATATGATGGCAAAGAACTTAGAACTGACTTCTGCCTAATAAGAGAACCTAAAGAGAACAATGACTATATGACTAAGCCTCTGAGCATCGGTGTGTTTTTTAAGTGTGCCTTAACATGGCTGGAGAGGAAAAGGAAGCTAGGTTAAGCAGTTAGTGAGTAATGAAAAAATCATAGAGTGGTAGAGTTAATTGTCAGTGTAAATAAAAAAGAATTGCATCCTGAAGTTTCAATTTACTTAGCAAGCTAACAGTGAAATGCATAGTATGAATTCCTGAAAGGCACGTAGTGCCTACTTTGCTCTGATTACCTTTAAAAAAACAAAACAAACAAACAAACAAAAAAAAAACCTCTACCATTTCCAGGAAACCATATTATTAGGTGCCTGTCTTCTAATAAATTTCTCTTCTGGAATTTCACAGCTGGATACCAACTTAACTTTTATCAGTTAGATATACATGTAGATAAAAAAGTGTACAGTAGAAATCAATATGAAGGGTGAAGTTTCCAAGGAGTCACAATAAATTTGTTTGAAAGTAAATTATCTTTCAAGGTTTGAAATTTTTTTCTTTCAAAGGTTAATTTGGAATCCTTTCCCTCCTTTCCACTGCCTAGAAAACACATTATACATAATTATATGAAGTAGAACCATCACTGATAAAATCTGCAAAACATAACTTAAAAGTACCTGTATTTGTCATCCTTTGAGAGATCTGTGTTCAAATCCTCAAACTACTTATTATTTATTGCTGGGTAAACTTGGGGGAAAAAAGTCATTTCCCATATCTAGACTACCTTCTTTATAAAATTAAAGGGATGGTACTAAATAAGACATCCTTACTCTATTTTTGTGTCTTGGTCCTCTTTGGCAGCCTGGTGAAGTCTATAGACCTCCCCCCCTTCTCAGAATATTGTTTTTAAAATTCATAATTGAAGGAAATGCTAAATTTAGGTTACAAGTTTGTAAAAAAAAATGCTCTTTTTTCCTGAAAAGAGATAAAATCTATTATTTCCCAGCCATTTCACAGAACCTCCTGAAATCTATCCACCCCAATTAAGAACCTTCTTCATTAAAAGATCTCTAAGGTTCTTTCCTGATCTAATGCCTATGAATTTTGCTTATCCTTGCTAGAATTTTATATTGGCCATCGAGATTAGCCATTTTTACCCCTAAAAGGATTTGATTAACCATTCTAAGGACCAGCATTCAATGTTCTTAGTCATAAGTCAAATCATGGTAAATCCATGATCAATTAATTAAGAAGAATCCACTAAGCTTTTTCTTAGTGCCAGGCACTAAGCACTAAGTGCTAGGGACAAAGAAAAATAAAAACATTCTGCCTTTAAAAAGTTCCCATTCTAATAGAGGAGTATAACTACAGACAAGTTATATGAGTATATAAAGAAGGCACACTGGAGAGAAGGGAGGCATTAGCAGCTGTGGAAATTAGGAAAGGCTTACTGGATTCAAGTGAGACTTGAGCTGAATCTTTAAGGGGAAATTAAATCAGAAAAACTAAAGTACAGATGTGAGGGAAAAGAGCATTACAGGGATGAGAGACAGACTGGGGAAAGGCATGGATAGAGTTGATAGAAGGAATATCCAGGGCAACAGATCAATGCTGGAGAACTGCTAAATACATGAAGAAGGAAAAGAAGCCTAGAAAGGCAGGAAGGGACTGGGTTATAAAAGTTTTAAAAGTCAAGTGAAAGAGTTTCTATTTGATCCTGAAGGTAAAAAGAAGTCACTGGAATTCATTCAGTAGAGGGGGTGACATGATCAGATCTGTTTTTTAAAAAATGTCACCCTGGTGGCTGAGTGGAGGACTGGATTGAAGCTGAGAGGTTTCAGGCAAGATGACCAATGAAGGTTTTTGCAATAGGCTAAGTGAGAAGTATTGAGGAAAAGGGTGGTGGCTGTGGGAGTGCAGAGAAAAAATAAAGGATAAATATTAAAATAAACAGATGTAGATGAAAGACAGATAAAAATAAAGATAATAGGGATATAAAAAAGATATGTGGGTAATAACTAAAAGATTACAGAAAAGATTGGATACTTACTAGCAAAGAGTTAAGGGTAACATATGAGAGACTGATAGCCTGGATAACTGTCATCCAGACAATAGGGAAGTTAGAAAGAGGAGACAGTTATAGGGAGGGGAAGGAGAGGTGTTTTTTGTATCATTTTAGTAATTTATCTGAAACCCTATTAATAAGACCATGCTTTGTATAAACTGGAACTTGTCAGTAAGTCAGAAAATTTACAATTTATAAAAAAGTTATACTTCCCTCTTAGGAAACTGTATTCTTAATATGTATATATGAGCAAGTTTTAAAAACTCATGTTTGGATACTGATTTATTATGATTATTAGTGTATTAATTTAAAGGCAAACTAGGAAAGCAAAAGCAATAAAAATATATATAGGCAAAACATCTTCTAAAGGAACAGCTCTACAATTTTCTATTCTAATCAAGTAAAGAGGATCCCTGACAAGAGTTTTTAAAAACCAGTTTAATCTGAGACATTTAAATTATAAAGAAACTAAATAGCTAAGCTATATTTATGTAAATATAAACTTTTTTTCATAATTTTAAGATGGTAGAATTCCTTTTACTAGGAAGGGATCCAAATTATCTCACATTACATTTTCTAAATGTCCCATACTAAGTCCTACCATATGTTTAGTATATTATAATAATAATATATGTATGTATTTATTTAATGAAAATTGCTATTAATGTTTTGAAATCATACTACAAATAACCAGAGCTTTTTCTGGTTAGGAATCCCTAATAACAATGGGACCGATTCACATCCTGTATAATTACCCAGGGGAGAGTCTATGGGAAAAGTTTCCATATATGGTGATTTTCCCCATAGAATCCCCACAGTTACACAGGATATGAATCTAGTCATTGTGACAGTGCAAACAACAGATCACTAAAACCCATTTATAATCTTGCCAGACAGAATGTAGACTAACATTTATGAGACCAATCATAAGAGAGAAAATTAGAAAAGGGAAACATTGGTGGAAAATTAGGAAATAAATGGAATTCTCTTAGTCCATATTTTTCTATTACTAAAATGTTTCTATAAATATAAATGGGAATTAATTTTCCTCTTTCACATCAAATATATCTTTAAATGTATTAAAAGTTACAATGAGAACAATCAACACCCAAGAAATCCAATCAGACATTTAATACCAGAACTTCATGTTGTCAGAAGGAGAGAAAAGATACAGCAACATGAGTCAAAAATGGAACATGAGCTTTAGGTTTCCAAATGAGCTGAGCATGTGAGCTTGTCACAATCTAAATCCCTGTGAGCTACACTGCTTTTCAATATTCAGGAAGTTAACAGCATCTGTTACTCTGTTGCACTCAAGGTGAATAAATATGATAGTTTCCTCTTAAATTCATAGCTAGCTAGGGGAACTTAAGATAATTTTGTTGGCTTTCATCTAAAAAGCATATTTCCAAAAATCTACTTCTACTAGAAGGACTCAGCTACAGATAGAAAGAAAATGGCTAGAGTTCTTAGACAATAAGCTTCCTATTACAAACTAATCATCAAAGGGAAAAAGAGAATATTGAAATGCCTAATTTTTTGATAGTGCAAGTATCAGAATTTGCTGAAATTATTTCAACTCATACATAGATGCCCAACTGTGCCTGGTGTGAGTAGGGATAATCGAATAAAATAATTCTCCTTTTCTACCAATTTGAAGCTATAATTTTGAAAACAAGATGCTAGGCTTAAAAATAATATATAAATTGAAAAGAATGACTGAACTTCAAATACAAGAGAAGTCTTTAAATGATCAAATTTAAGTGTGAGCCTGTCTATTACTACTGTATATACATCTAATTGTCTTCTACAAAAATGGCTCATCATTTTGGAATACTTCTTTTTACATAAAAAGCATACTCTCTAATATATTATTAAGAACTTGAATTTCTAGTTCAAAATGTTATATTATGTTTTTCTTTCTCTTTTTCTGTCATAAATTAAAACAAAAATGACATCTAAATTGGCCAGGACCAATTGCTCAGATAATCCTTTCACCCATACCATTCCCTAGAGTATGGAAACTGGGGAGGAGCAACAGTAACGGAGAATACCTTGAAAGAGGAAGTAAGTTGAGGTGCCTTTGTCAGTGGCTTTTTTTAAAACTTTTAAAAATGTATTTCCTTTCTTTGACAAATTAAATAGCAATATACCTTCTTCCTTTCCCCCACCCCTCAAAATCTACTTCCCTTTCACACATATCCCTTGGGCTGGCCCTTTTGTTATTTTTTTCATCTTCAATAACCTTAACTAGACATTTTAATATGATTTCACCAGTATAAAACACTGAGGATAATAATAAATAAATAATAAATAGTGAGAATACCTTAGGTATCTCTGCAGGGCCTATCCCTACAGGAATGGCCCCCAAGTCACACTACTCAGGACAAATCTGCTCACTATTTAGTGCCTATGTCAGTCTAGTTAGCAAGTCATGTGCTTAGGGAAGTCCATTAACACTTTCTGGCCATTAGGGCACAATTACAGCTACAATGACACTTTAAGTGGTACCCTAATGTCCTGGAGAGTTAACCACTAGGGAGTGACTTCAGTACCCAGGAGGATAAAGTCTAATAAATACTAATTGAATAGAATTTAATCTTGTTTGAACTATTTACTTTTTAGAGAATCTCTGCCTTTATCAGGTTGCTATGTTTTATCAGGGTGTAACCAGATGTCTGCTATAATAAATAGACAGAATAGGGTCAATTTTCCCTGCCAACCTATCTAAAATAGATAATACCTTTTTTTTAAACCAATCTCACTTTTTTTTAAAGGTCTTTGGGCTCTTCAATCAACTTGGAATATTAAGTTTAAAAATACTTCTAAATGAACCTTCGGTCCCAAAATATATATATTTTGAAAACTAAAAATAAATTATTTTATGCCAGTGTACTTCCAGAAGAACTCAAAGTATTCTGCCTGAAAAAATTCTCCTTTCACGTCCTGCAAGAGAGTGTTGGTCCTATAGCCCCCATTTTATAGATGAGAAAATAGATATGCATTAACACTAAGAAAATATCAAACAATGTAAATTAGTTTCAGGAAAGGTTACTGAGATTATTTTCTTCCTCAAAGAGTTAAACATGCACAATGCAGCAGAATTGTTCCAGCTAAAATTATCTATGATGGCCAAATTCAATTCACTTCAACACATACTTATTAAAAGATGCCTGCTATTCTGAAGGCATTATCCAAACTGCTATGGAAAATATACACAACCACGTGAATGGCAAAGAACTCATGAGCTGAAAGAATTTTGATCCATCAACTCTTGTGACAGTCAAACTGGTTTTCCTATACTTCATGAATGTCTCTCCCCCAGTTTAATGTTCTAGTCACCATTTCTTTTTTTTTTTTAAAGAAAATCAATAAACTGAAAAGCAAGTGTAGACATTAATATTCTTAACATTAACAAGCATGGACATCTTTCTTTTAGAAGATTTGTAAGGACTGCTTCTATCAGTTATCTTTTAATCACTTTCAAGTATTTTTTATAAGCAGCTTAAGGAATCAAGTAGTAGATTTTTAGTAGGATAGAATATTGTATAATATGACACCCTAGGAGGCTGTAAATTGCTGACCTTAAAGGCTTAAAACATAAGAACAGTCTAATTCAGCATGCAGACAATGGAAGATTTTTAAAACATGATTTCTTTTAGAAAGAAACAAAGAAAAAAAAAAGATGTCCCTAAAGGAAAGAAAGAGATACTTCTTCAGGCAACTAACATTTGTTAAAAAAGAAATATAATAGACCTTGGCAAAATTTCAAGGTTAAAAGTGATAACCTACATTAAGGTGGGTAAGAAGCAACTCCACCTTTCATTGCATAAAATACAATGCCCAACACTTTGTGCCAGATGAGGAAAATGTAATAATTCTATTATAGATAACAAACTTGATTCTTTCTAACTTTGTAGAATTCCAAATAACAAATTAACTTTAGATAGCTTCAATTCCTAATATAAATACAGACCAAAAAAAATTCCCCAGATGTACACAAATACAATAACAACAACAAAAAATAAATAAATGCCAATAGGGGCAAGACAAAAGACTTGACCTTCCTTTGAATATAAGCTTTAAGGCACCTACCCTTCTCAGAGCTAAGACTGTTCATGGATACTTTTGACTATGGACATTACTGGCTTGCCCTCCTGTTTGACTCTAAGCCTACCACTCAAAAAGGTTTAACCAAAAAAATACAAACAAAAAAAAAGACTTACAGAGTAAGACAAGTATTTTCTAGCACCTTTCCTTTCCACACCCTCTTCCCCCTTATGATTCAATGATCTGGTGGTAACCATGGAGACCAAAAGCAAGCAGCAATCTTCAGACAAACCAGATAGCACATGGGTAAAATTCTGTTCAAAAAATTAAGAAGCTGCTCCTTTGTGATATACTTAAGTCAAACAATATCAAGAGCATCCAGTTAAGAATCCAAAGCCTATCAGACAGCTTCATTTGTATAAAACTCAAATTTCTCAACTATGTGTGTGTCTATTTATGCCTATATTTGCACACTTGAACAAACAGAATTCCTTGACTAAAGAGGAATTGGAAGACCTTAGTCACTGACTACTAAATTCTTAGTAAAAGCATGATTCTAAATGGAATCCCTTATAAATGGCAAAAAGTAAATTAAAGTATTAGGAAAAAGAGATTATTCTACAAAACATAAAAATATGAAGGATCATGAATTAAATTTTACTTTTATTCTTTCCTGACCTTGATGGGTCATTGTGCCAGTGTCAAGAAAAGCAAAGATGCCACCATGAAACAACAGGATTAATTAACCTCCCTCCCCCAAGAAAAGTCAGCCAAGAAACATTTTTAAAAATAAAAACTGGGAATAATAACATTGTTAGGTAACTGTTTCTAAGCAAATAATGAGCTATACAAAAAATATTAATTTTGACCATCTAAGGAAAATGCCACAATTCATGTTGATGAGAAAAAAACATATGCCCAACTCTTTCCTCTTCTCCAAAACAAGGCAGCTACTTGCTAAATTTTTAAATGTCCCATTGCTTACAAGTTGCTACCATGTAGACATAATTCTTTACCCTCTTTCTGGATATGAGGCAGTCATTCAAATGCTCTGCAGGGTAATACAGCACATTTAAATTATATTATTCTCCATTTATTATCAAATAAACCTTATATGCAATAACATATTTATCATTTTTAGCATCAGGTTAAGCTTTCTAAAATGATATTGCCCACTGTACAAGGTTTGCAGATTTCACTGCATAAGTTTAGTCATACAGAAAATGCTGGATCACTGCTTTAGTCATTGCATGTAAATTTAACAAAAAATGGCTCAATTTTCTGAAATAAAATGGATTTGCTTTTTCATTTATAAAATTAAATCTATTCTTTTGCTTTAAAAAGTGAAGGGGAAAAAATACAATAGTACCCCTTCTCCCTTAAGAAACATTTTTCAAACCTCTCCTTTCTATTTTAATCAGAATGCTCTTCTTGAATCCTTCAAGGATTGATATCAAATCCGAATACCACATCCATGACTGAACATAAAACAATAAGAATTACTGACAGACCTTATCCTATCAATTAACACATTCAAGTGAAACTGCCTAAATCCAAGGGCTCCTCTTTTCCTTCCTTCCCTAGGCCTGGTTTTGACCATATTGACTGACACCTCTAGCTTCAAAGATGCACCACCCAGTTAAAGGGGAGTCATTTCTCTGAGATCAATTTCTCTGTAAACAGACCAAAAAACACAGCTTTTGCTAATGACCTAAGGCTAAGACAGCACAAACTCCGGATGAATGAAAACCATATTACCAAACAACCTTCTAAATAGGAAATTAGTAGAATACATTTACTTACATGAAGATTCAGTGCCAAACATGGCTGGCCCCAGATGCTGCTCTTAAAAAAAAAAAAAAAAAGGAAGTAGAAAAATTTTTTAAAAAGAAGAAAGAATGAGTGAGTGTGAGAGAGAAGAGATGAAACGATTACACAGCAGGGGTCACGAAGCCAGACAATGCAGTCCAGGCTGAATCCAGCTGCCAGATTCTCCTCTCACACGCTTCAGTATTCTCCCATGTAAGTGAAAAGCAAAGGTCTCCTTTAGAACAAAAAAAAAAATCAGGAACTGCTCTTTTAAATCCAATAGACAGGAGAAGGCCGATGTGTCTCTTATGTGATGCAGTGAGGCAGGAATAGGTAGCAGCAGCAGCAGCAGCAGCTAGCAGATACTGCAATCCCCAACCCCGGCTCTCTCAGTAAGACAATAGCAGAGCTTATGCATACACTGGATGACGTCAGGACACTGCAAAGACGGACTGCTGCTGTTAACCAGCGGCTCAGAAGGGGCTTCAGCAGAGCACAGCAATTCAAATGGGAATTCTTTTGTCACAAAATGCACAAGACAAAGAGCCAGACATATATTTCCCTCTCCTGTTAAAAACTTCATCCTTTCACATCAGTAAGACTGAAACAGCACTAAAATAAATTAAGAATGCATGCTTAGAAGCCACTTGGCCATAAAATTTATCATGCATTAGTTTTATGTATCAAGTAGAACTTTCAAGTGATAGTTAGAAAGGAATAAAAATATATGAAAAATAAATCATAAACCATACAATAGTCATATTTCAGAAAAGTTAATTATTCCTTTATTTACTCTAAATTTAGTATAGTCAACTATCAACCCAAGGGTTGCAGATACAAATATCTACAGGTATGATTAAAATATTCTGGTCATTTGGCATTGCAGTAGCAATTAAAAATCTAACACAAAGCAAAAGTGAATCTCAAAATGGAATATGACCACAAGAAGAAATTATGCAACTATTATTCAAATATGGAAAACTATATATTAGCAAAACACAGATGACAGTCTTTTTTCTTATTATATTCCTTCTTCCTTATCTGCTTAATTGTATAGCTATTCATTGCACCTGCCTGTCAGAATTATTACTTGCAAAGTCAACTCACTCATTTAAAAGGATTGCATATATGTCCACATAAGTAATATGCATTTCTGTGAAAAAAAAAGTACAAAATACACATTTCACACAAAATAGACCAAATACACATGCATTTTCTATGTGTACACATATATAAATAACAAGTCATTAACTACTTTGAATCACTTGGCAAACAAAAAGCTTGGTAGGTTGTCATATTCTTAGGAACCATGCAAAACAATCATATAAAAGAGGTTCTTTTGCATGGTTCCTATAAAAGGCATAAGTATGAGTCTTCCAACACTAGAATAGTTATCCAGAAGGGTCAAAGGAGAGAGTATTTTTAATAGTTCCTAATGAATTAGCCCACACAGCTGTCGTCACAGCAAAAAGAAAAGTACTGAAAAAGAAGGGGTAAAGACCTGGTTAATAAAAGAAGGGGGGAAAAAAAGCATTCATGTTCTTGAATGCTGCTTCCTTTGATACTTGGCTTCCTGATTTTCTAAAAGAAATAAACATATCTCTTTTCAGAGGAAGAAAAATCTCAGTAAGCATGCTACATAAAAACAATTTTATGAATATTTCCTAATAAAATCCTTCAAGAAATGTATGTTTATTTTAACTATAATTACTGTACTCAGACTTTTCAGAAAATGGACTTTCAATCCAAACATTAAAAAATATTTGAAGCTTTAGGGTTTTTGTTTATTTCAATGTACCTAAACTTAAAAAAAATACTTTTTATGATCAGGATCAATTATATAGTATACAATTACACTGTTGCTCTTAAACCATATCTTACAGTTTTTCAGAAACATTTAAGAGTTTTTCTGAGGACCTTTTATTAGGTATGATAGAATAACAAGCATTTCATGCAAGTGTATGTAACTTCTATCAATTTCACTGGCACTGGAAAAGATCATTAATAACAGTTATGTTCACAAAAACATCACATGCTTGTAGTTCTGCTGCCATGACACCAATAAAAAGAGTATTAATATTCTTAAATACAATGATTTACTATTAAAATATTCTATTATCATCTCAACTCACATGTGAACATAACAACACTGACTGTCCATTTACAAGGCCAAACATTTGAAAGTATGTGAGTTACAACAAAGTAGGTCCAAGAATTTCAGATTTCCTCAATACACTCACACACACACACACACACACACACACACACACACACACACACACAATTTGGTTGTTATATAGGAAATCAGTTCAATTCATCTTTAAAACTACTTCAGTAATATTCATTAGAACTGTTCTAATGTAATCACTGTATGAAAGCTACATTGTTTTATTAAATATTGTACCATAGAGTTTGATTTAAAAAAAAAAAACCTTCAACTCAAAACAAAATCGTCTTGAAAGTTATCTGCAAGCCCTTTTTGTAGTGGCTAGAAACTGGAAACTGAAGGGATGCCCATCAATTGGAGAGTGGCTGAATAAATTATGGTATATGAATGTTATGGAATATTATTGCTCTGTAAGAAACGACCAGCAGGACGATTTCAGAGAGGCCTGGAGAGACTTGCATGAACTGATGCTGAGTGAAACGAGCAGAATCAGGAGATCATCATACACAGCAACAACAGTATTACATGATGATCAATTCTGATGGACATGGCTCTCTGCAACAAAGAATTGTCTCAAACCAGTTCCAATTGTTCACTGAAGAAAACCATATACACCCAGAGAGAGGGAAATGAAATATGGACCACAACGTAACATTTTTATGATCTCTATTGACATTTGCTTGCATTGTGTTGCCTTTCTCTGATTCTTTTTTTTTCTTGTAGATAGGATTTTTCTTGCATAACTTCTCAAGCATTTCAACATTATTTTTTTTAATTTTATTTTATTTGCATAACATATGTGTGGGTAATTCTTCAACAATAACCCTTACATAGCTTTCTGTTACAAATTTTTCCCCCCAACTCCCCACCCCTCCCCTAGATGGCATGATATCCACTACATGTTAATTATGTTAAAATATTGGCAAATCGAATATATGTATACATATTTCCAAACTTGTCATTGTTGTGCAAGAAAAATCTTGTCTACACAAACGATATATCAGATAAAGGAAACACAATGTAAGCAAACATCAATCAAGGAGTATGAGAATGTTATGTTGTGGTCCACATTTCACATCCCTCTCTCTGGGTGTATATGGCTTTCTTCAGTGAACAATTGGAGGTGGTTTGAAACATTTCATTGTTGAAGAGAGCCATGTCCATCAGAATTAATTGCATTTCAACATTATTAACATGTAGTGGACTTCCTGCCATCTAGGGGAGAGAAGGGGACTGGGGGTAAAATTTGTAATGGAAAGCTTTGTAAAGATCAATGTTGGGGAACTACCCATACATATGTTATACAAATAAAAAGCTTTAATAAAAAAAATAAAATAAAATAATAAAAAAAGAAAGCTATCTGCAAGACAAGTTGTCTTTCAGAAATACATTAAAATTACAGAGGATAGCATGATAAATGAAACTTTATCAATGGTCTACTAAGGAGATAAAAAACAGAAAAGCATAAACTGACCCACAGGATTTGTTAGTTTTGTTGCATGTGACTCTGGATAGGTCATTTAATCTTTGGGCCTCAAATTTTTGCTTCTAAGAGAATTATAATAAATAATCTCTTAGGTCCCTATAGCTCTAATGATCTATATGTAAATTATCCACAAAATTCAAAAAGAATTTGATTGACAATAAGGTTGTTTAAATGTTCCTCTTAGCAAGTTTCCTCAGTGAAATGTTCGGGAATTCAAGAGAATGATCAAATCCACCACATTTTAAAAATCAAGTTAATGTAAAATAGATATTTTAAGAGTATGACATGCAGCAGAAAAACCAGTCCTTTGAATCAATATATCAATATTCACATTGTGAACAGGTACTAAAGATGGACAATAGCTAAGTCTAAAACTGAGTAAACGGAATAGATCAGAGCTGACTGGATCTTATTTGGGAAATTATATAGGGTTTCGATGATTATAACTACTCAGTCATTAAAAAAAAATCCATTTCTTCAATGCCAATATTCTTCCAGTTACACTACAGCAGTGAAAATCATGATATAGCACAATGCTACACAGAATATTAATTAATCTCAGTAGAAAAGAAGCTTTATTTGGTTTTTAAATTATATTACCTAAATATTTCAAGAATGTTGTTTTCCATATCTCACTGCCTTACATGGTATGATATAAAATGGATGGATCTTTCTTTCTAAGAAAAGCTTGGGGTCATTTAAGGAACCTTAATTTCCTGAAGTCAACCCAGTCCACTCTCCTCTTCGTGTCTAATTCCAAGCCAAACTAGTCATCCATTTGATCTACTTGTCCCAGATATATATACTGATGAACAAGCTCTATAAACTCTAGCCATTTAACTTGTCACAATCTGGATAATGGACTTTCTTCATACACCCAGTCTTCTCCATGTAGATGGTTACACCAACCTCTTTAGAATAGTAACAGATTTCTTTCAGGGTGCTCTGCAATGGTTTGTTATTTGTTGAAGTCAGTATATCATTAACAAATAGAAGCAACTAAAGCACTTTGCTTATTAACATTAAAGATTCTACCAACTTGAACTCTGCATTGAATCTCAAATAGCAAGGTCACATCTCCCTGTTTTATTCCTCACCTAATATCTTTGATTATAAGATTAATGAAGAAGAATATTTCTATTGCTATATTTTAAAGGAATTTTGGCTCCAATATATGAATGGGAAACATATTATTAGAAGAGATCATTCAAAATTGAGCTTTATTTTATCAAATAAAAATTGTCTTGGAAATTTTTTTTTCATACTCAACAAATAATAAGCAGGGTGAGACCATGTATTCTCTTTATTTTTCAACTGCAAAATGAAAAAGAAATGGACCACTGTAGAATATCAAATACAAAGACTGTTTCCTACTAATACTCTTATGGAGAATGCTTTCAACTGATATGAAGGTGAGAGGAAATGGAGTAAGAGAGGGGAAATGAGGAGAGAAAGAAAGAAGAGAGAAGAAAGAAATGGGGACAGTATGATTCAAAAATGTTTTAACTATTTGACAGTTTAAATGAATATTATCACTATGGGAAACAGTCCATTATTTATGAATGGCGCTAGTATAGCTCAAACCACATATTTAGATGAGAAAATTAAAAATCATTTTTTTCAAACTACAGTAATAAAGCAAGGAAAACAAAAGTACAACAGATAATAAATGGCAAAGGCATCAGCACTAGGGAAAATCCAAAACAGGAAAAAAAATGTAAAATATATAAAAGGTAGAAGAGGAAAGCCCAGAAAATAAGCACTTATCCTTTTAAGAGATCATACCAACAGATATGGTAAATCAATACTGATTTTGAGATATAACAGAAGTGAAATGGAACAAAGTAACTTAAGTCATGCAAAGTATGACATGTTTTATAAATGGTGAATTGAAATGAAATGACATATATAGTATTAAAACAATAACTCAAAATCAAAAGTTTGATTTTAAGATTTCATAGGAGTTACACTTATGTCATGTATATATAACTATCATTATGTGATGAATATGATGATGACCATCATCAACAATTTATTCAACACCAACTATGTGTACAGCATTATAATGGGTCCAGGGGATACAAATACATAAATTCCCTGTCCTCAAGAGGCTTACATTTTTTTTGTTTAATTTTTAAATTTTTCCCAGTTACTGGCAAAACTTTTTTTTTTCATTTTGTTTTTAAAATTCTTAGTTCCAGATTCTCTCCCTTCACACACATTCACTGAGAAGGCCTATGTGAAGTTGTGCAAAACATTTCCACAAAAGTCATGTGGCAAAAGAAAATATAGATCTACTCCTCAATTCCCCAAAAAAGCTCTTAAAAAAAAAAGAAAAGAAAGTAGAAAAAAGTATGCTTTAGTCTGTATTCAGACAGACTCAGTTCTTCTTCTGAGTATGGAGAGCATTTTTCCTAAGTCCTTCAGAGTAGTCTTGGAACATTGTATTGATGAGAATGGCAAAGTCATTCACAGCTGATCATCCCACAATTTTGCTATTACCATATACACACACACACACACACACACACACACACACACACAGAACATTCCACTTTGCTTGAGCACATAAAGGACTTTCCAGGTTTTTCTGACAGGTTTTTTCTGGTCATATAGTAAGAATTTACAAAGTATTTTAAATATCTCATAAGATAATATTGTTACTAAAAACTCACTTCATAAATGAAAAAACTAAGGATCAAAAAGGTTAAATGACATGTCAAGGGAGGGTTCTGAAACCAACTGTCTCCTGATTCTCAATCCAATCAGTGCTTTCCCCCTATCAGTGACTGACCTCTAAAATTAAGAGAAAAAGAAGAGTGAATA
This sequence comes from Myrmecobius fasciatus, assembly GCA_023553655.1. Taxonomy (NCBI): domain Eukaryota; kingdom Metazoa; phylum Chordata; class Mammalia; order Dasyuromorphia; family Myrmecobiidae; genus Myrmecobius; species Myrmecobius fasciatus. The sequence continues at coordinate 106,663 of JAJPUD010000236.1, forward strand.
GGAAAAAAGTCCTTCTGTAAAACATATTTTTAGGTGAAAGGCTAGATACTAAATGAAATAACTACTTTGTAACTTTGTTTTATAAAATTTCTTTTATCAGTTTATACACCCAAATGATATTTTAAATCTAGCTCTTTGTATAATGACAGAGAGCTGAAGAGAAGACACTACAATCTAATTTTTCAAATTAACTATGATAAGAACTGCATATTTTAGACAATGTGCTTTTTTTTCTCATTCATTAAACAAGACATATAATGCAGAGGAAATAAACTCCTAAAATAAATAGCATTAATAGATCTGATTTTGTCTTTGGAGACCCGATATATTTCTAAGTATTTTATTTAGATACACATAGTAATTGGCATCTAAATCTTTTTTAAAAAGGTATGAATTTTTTTAAAAAGGTATGAATTCAAAGAATGAAAAATTATCTTAAAAATTAGCGTATGGAATGATATTACAAACAAATTAGAAGAACGTAGAATGTTTTACCTCTCAGATCTGTGGAGGAGGAAGGAATTTGTGACCAAAGAAGAACTAAAGATCATTATTAATCACAAAATAGATAATTTTGACTATATCAAGTTAAAAAGTTTTTATACAAACAAAACAAATGCAGACAAGATTAGAAGGGAACCAATAAAGTGGGAAATCATTTTTACATTCAAAGGTTCTGACAAAGGCCTCATTTCTAAAATATATAGAGAATTGACTCAAATTTATAAGAATTAAAGCCATTCTCCAATTGATAAATGGTCAAAGGATATGAGCAGACAATTTTCAGATGAAGAAATTAAAACTATTTCTAGTCATATGAAAAGGTGTTACAAATCACTATTGATCAGAGAAATGCAAATTAAGACAACTCTGAGGTACCACTACACACCTGTCAGATTGGCTAAGATGTCAGGAAAAGATAATGACGAATGCTGGAGGGGAAGTGGGAAAACTGGGACACTGATACATTGTTGGTGGAAATGTGAACGGATCCAACCATTCTGGAGAGCAATTTGGAACTATGCTCAAAAAGTTATCAAACTGTGCATACCCTTTGACCCAGCAATGTTTCTACTGGGCTTGTATCCCAAAGAGATCTTAAAAAAGGAGGGAGAGACCCACGTGTGCAAAAATGTTTGTGGCAGCCCTTTTTGTAGTGGCAAGAAACTGGAAGCTGAATGAATGCCCATCAACTGGAGAATGGCTGAATAAATTATAGTATGTGAATGTTATGGAATATTATTTTTCTATAAGAAATGGCCAGCAGGATGATTTCAGAGAAGCCTGGAGAGACTTGCATGAACTGATGCTGAGTGAAATGAGCAGAACCAAGAGAACATTATATACGGCAACAAGACTATACAATGATCAATTATGATGGACATAGTTCTCTTCAACAATGATGTGATTCAAACCAGTTCCTATTGTTCAGCAATGAAGAAAGTCATATACATCCAGAGAGAGGCCTGTGGGAACTGAGTGTGGATCACAACATAGCATTTTAATGCTTTCTGTAAATGTTTGCTTGTATTTTGTTTTCCTTCTTAGGTTGCTTTTTTTTTCTCTTTTTAGATCTGATTTTTCTTGTGCAGCAAGATAATTGTATAGATATACACATATTGGATTTATATATTTTAACATGTTTAACATGTATTAGACTACTTGCCATCTAGGGGTGGGGGTTGGGGGGAGGAGGGAAAAATGTGTAATAGAAAATTTTGCAAAGGTCAATGTAGAAAAATTACTCATTTTCAGAACAAAAGAACAATTTACAAGACAGCAAAGAAAAGATGGGCACTCAAGAATATAATTTCTTCTACTAATATATATACTTTCTTGATCTTATCATTTGTTGTTATATATTTTGAATCCTCCCTGATGTTCTGCTGGGCACATGACAATGTTCTCTTTTGTTTTGTTTTGTATTCCTTTTTTGTTTTTCTTTTTTCGTTTTTTTTTTAATTTAAAAGAAAAAAAACCTCCTTCTACCCAATTTTACCCTTTTAAATTTGTCTCATTATCATTCTCCATCGTCTTTGTTCCAGTTGGAGGATTAGGTCACTCTCTTCTAACACAAATCCCATCTACTCTACTTGCACTGAAACCTTCCTGTTGCTTTGATTAACTCTTCTTAATTTTGAATCTCTCCTTCCTTATTCACTGACTCCTTCAAAAATGCCCAGATCCACTCCATCCTCAAAAAAATCTTCCCTTGAATCTATCATCCCCTTCAAGCCATTATCATCAGTGATAATTTCAGTATCCTGTTCTTTTCCTACCGCAGCAAATAATTTAGTGCTTCTGAAGGAGTAACATTCCCCACACGTGTAGACATATGTCCTCCACCATCAAAGCCTCTGTCCTAGCAACTTTTCTCTTCTCTCTTCTTTCTTTCAAGAGGATCTCATCTGTTTCCATAGGTTCCTATATTAGCTCTTTATGGATGACTTCATACCAAGTCGCTTGCACACCAGCCAACACTGTCATTCCAATTTCACTACAACCTTGGCTTCTGCTTTTGGATATATAGTCTCTTACAAGTGAACTTTAACCTTATCTTCCCTAAAATCACATCACTCCCCAGCCATCACACCAAACCAATATGCACATTGTTCATTAAGGTCTAAACTTCTTGAGGGCAGGGCCTCTCTTCATTATTTGTCTTTCAATCTTCATTGTTTCACCCAGCAGCTCACCTACATTAAAGGCTTACAAAATGATTACCTACTGACATACCTAATCTCTTCCAAGACTCAGTCCCTCTCTAACTCCTTGATAGACATCACCACCTACATGTCATGATGTCACCCAGGCAGTTCTAAATCAGCAGGTCCAAAAGCAACTCATTAACTTTCTCCCTAAATCTCCAGTGGCCTTCTTTGTTAAAGATACCACCTCTCTCCCCCACCCCCGAGGATCCACTGTCAGCCCAGATTCAGACATTTTATTTTTATCCTTCCCAATATCCAATGAATTGACAAGTTTTGCTGATCTGACCATTTTTTTAAATATATCATATTAACACACTTTTTCATACTAATGTCTAATTTAAGTATTCATCACCTCTTGCTTGAAATATTATGAGTGTCCTAAATGTTTTCCCCATATTCAATCTTTCCTTTCTCCAATCTATTCTCTGGGTAGACATCAAAATTATATTCTTTAAGCATATTTGACCATATCCTTCTACTCAAGCATCATTTGCAAAAATAGTAAAAGTGAGCCTCTCAAGAGCTTTCATATGATTTTTTTTGCAAAAAAAATTTGCATTAAAGCTTTTTATTTACAAATCATATGCATGGACAATTTTTCAACATTGACCCTTGCAAAACTTTCTGTTCCAAATTTTCCCTCCTTCCCCCACATCCCCTCCCCTAGATGGCAGATAGTCCAATACACGTCATGTATGTGAAAATATATGTTAAATCCAATATATGTATACATATTTATACAATTATCTTGCTGCAAAAGAAAAATCGGATCAAGGAAAAAAACCTGAGAAAGAAAATAAAATGCAAGCAAACATCAACAAAAAAAAGTGAAAATGCTATGTTGTGATCCACACTCAGTTCCCACAGTCCTCTTTCTGGGTTATATGGCTCTCTTCATCACTGAACAATTGGAACTGGTTTGGGGATCATCTCATTGTTGAAGAGAACCATGTCCATCAGAGATGATCATCGTATAGTCTTCTTGTTGCCATGTATAATGATTTCACTCAGCATCAGTTCATGTAAGTCCCTCCAGACTTCTCTGGAATCATCCTGTTGGTCATTTCTTATAGAACAATAATATTCCACACCATTAATATACTATAATTTATTCAGCTATTCTCCAATTGATGGGCATCCATTCAGTTTCCAGTTTCTAGCCACTACAGAAAGGGCTACCACAAACATTCTTGCACATGTGGGTCCCTTTCCTTCCTTTAAGATCTCTTTGGGATATAAGCCCATTAGAAACACGGCTGCATCAAAGGGTATGCACCAGTTTGATAACTCTTTGAGCATAGATCCAAATTGCTCTCCAGAATGGTTGGATTTGTTCACAGTTCCACCAACAATGTATCAATGTCTAGTTTCCCACATCCCCTCCAACATTCGTCATTATCTTTTCCTGTCATCTTTTCCTGACAAGTATACAATGGTATCTCAGAGTTGTCTTAATTTGTATTTCTCTGATCAATAGTGATTTAGAGCAACTTTTCACATGACTAGAAATAGTTTCAATTTCTTCATCTGAAAATTGTCTGCTCATGTCCTTTGACTATCATTTGGAAAATGGCTTTCCATATGGATCTTAATACCTAAAGCAAGAAGATTCAAAGACAAAGAAAACTACAGATTCTCAATGTAATTGAGGATCTCAACTTAGAGCCATTTAATTTTACTTTGGATAACTGCATTTCAATGGAATATAATTTAACAAAGTGAATTATATTTGTATTTTATTTTAGATATTATAATTTTACATTATTTTATATTCCTAAAAACATTATTTAAACAAGGGGACACATCTTTCAAAGGAATTTGTTAATTAAAAAAAAGGCTAAGAACACCTATTATAGACTAATATTCCTAATGAACAATGATACAAAAATTTTAAACAACATATTACCAAATAGATTACAATAACATATTAAAGAGATTATACACTGTGACCTGGTTGAATTTTTACCAGAATGAAATGTTGGTTCAATATAAAACTACTATATTAATTGCATAAAAAATAAAACTATATATCAATAAATGCTTGACAGAAAATCAAACATTCATTTGTTTAAAAAAAGCTAGAAGCATAGGAATATGTTAATTCTTGTTTAATATAATAAATAAGGTCAATATAAAACCAAGAATAAACATTACATATATTTGGGAAAGTTGGAAGTCTTTGCAATAAAATTAGGGATAAAGCAAGGATACCTATTATCACTAATATTATTTAATATAGTATTAGGAACACTAGGGGCAAGACAAAAAAGAAAAATAAAAGGAATAAGCAGAATAAGAAACATAATCATTGCTTCTGGCAAATGATATCATGATGTAGTTGGATAACTAAAAAATTTATTTTAAACAGTAAATTCAGCAAAGTTGCAGAATATAAAATAATTCACATAAATATTAAAAGCAGTTGTCTATTACTAACAAAATCCAACAGGAAGATAAATTCTATTTAAAATAACTATAGAGAAATCATAGAATCCATTTACTGAAATTACTTGAATTCAAAATACAAAGAAGTCTTTTATAGAAACTAAGTTAGACATAAGTATCTGAGAAAATATTAATTTGATATGGGCACACTGCACCAAAATAATAAAAATTATATAATATTATCTAAATTAACTTATTCAATGTCATAATAAATTATCAAAAGATTATTTTATAGAGCTAGAAAAAGCAATAACAAAATTCACACAGAAGAACAAAATGTCAAGAATTTTTTTTCTGATAAAGGTCTTATATCCAAAACATAAAAGGAACTAATTCAAATTTACAAAAATAAGAACCAATCCCCAGTTGAAAAAAGAATAATGAAAAGGCAGTTTCTTAAGGAAGAAATCTAAGGGATCATAACAATAAAGATATGTTTCAAATCACTGATAATTGGGAAAATAAAAAAAAATTCCTAAGTTCTACCTTATAAACAATAGATTGTGAAAGATGGCAAACAAAAGAAAAATCACAAATACTGAATGGGCTGCAGAAAAACAGATGGGCTAATTATTGGTGGAGTTGTCAAGTTGTCTAACCATTCCTGAATTTGGAACAATGCCCCAAAAGTCACTAAACTATTTACTGTATACCATTTTACTCATACCATTACTAACTACATATCCTTTAGAGATCAAAGAAAAGTGGAGAAGATTCCCCCACATACAAAAATATTTATAGTAGTTTTTTGGTAGCAGACCAAAACTAGAAATTAACTCAATAGCCATTTGTTGGAAAATGGTCAAATGGTATAGTATATAAATGCAACAGAATTTTGTTGGGTCAGTTTCAGATGAAGGACACTATCAATATTCTCGCAGAGAAGTGATAAACTTGAAATGCAGAATTATATATACAATTTTGGACTTTGCCAAAATAGATATTTATTTTGTTTATGTTTGCTTTTTCATTTTTTCCCATTTTTTTCATTATTCATGTGATTGGGTGGGAGTAGGAAAGGGAGAAGAGAAATGCCTATTAATCAGAAAAATAATAAAATTAAATTTAAGGGGAAAAGTAAAAGGCAAACTCTTCCATTTGGTATTCAAAGTCCTTTACAATCTGGACCCAGCATATTAAATTCTAAGCATATAATAGGTGCATTCTTCCTTACACACACTCTATGCTCTAGCCAAATTGACCTATTTGATGTTCCTCATACATGACATTTCATCTCTCAATTCTGTAATTTTTTACACAGTCCATCCCAGTGTTCTTTGATGCCTCACCTCCCCCCTTCAATCTCTTGAAAGCCCCAGGTCCATTCAAAGCTTTACTCAACAGCCAATTCAATTCCTTAAAGATTAGCTCAATTCTCCAAAGTTATTAATGCCCTCCTCCATCAGTCAATGTTTATTTAGTATATATAAATCCAGCATTTGCTATCTATGAAAATGATCTTTCTATTCCTCTAACACAATATAAATTCCTTAAGGAGTAGGAAGGTCTGACTTTTATAATTTTTTTCCCAGCACCTAGTATACAGCCTAATATATATTAAGCCTTTAATGAACTCTTGATGATTAAATGATAGCCTCTCTTAATTATATGATCTTTTCAATTAAGAACAATTAGTTCCCCAATAAGACATGAAATTTGCTTATTTGCTTCTAAAAATGGAAAGTTTTTTTTTAATATAATGTAATGGCCTGATTAAACATATTAGTCAACCTGAAATACTTTTAAGAAACATACTGAAATGGATATAGCATTGCAACATGGCTTCATACCACTTCAAGATGTGTTTACTAATATAAAATAGACATATTAAATAGATAAAAATTAAGACACATCATTTCCTAAAGGAACTTTGATAATGTCCTATCAATCCCTTTTTAAAGAAATTTTCTTCTTCATTACTGACCTTTGCTTCTTATTTTTTTAATTGTTATTACCCTAATATTTTTTCTTAAATCCCATTATGTGTGTATGTAAACTTCTCTTTACAAGACAAAGAATAGTTTGGATTTCTTTCTTACTACTTTTACAGATATTGTAATTAATGAAACTAAGATTAATAAAAAAGAAGATGCAAACAGGTAGCCAAGGAATACAGTATGTTTTTTATTATGGAATACTGGCACTAAAAAAAGTCTTGCACCAAATTAACTCTGAAAATAGAGTCAACCTACAAGGCAATAATTGTAGTACAAGTATAGCCTGCCCTAAGCAAAACTTGAAATATGAATAACCAAATTTTTAGAACAGATAAATTCAAAGTCAGTGATTTGCTTAAAATAATCATCATTTACAAAAGCTTTTATAAAGGCAATCCATAAAATAGTAAGCTACTAGAACAGTGAAAACAATCCTTTTATAAAGGTCCAATTTATATATGACTTTAACACAGGTATTACATAAAGCAAAATAATTAATAGTGAGTTACCACCTTAGTAAATAATTTTTTAAGTTTCTGAAGTTATTGAATGCACAATGAAAATTTTCCAACATTCTGGTCAATTTTTCCCTGATATAAATAAAACCATTTCATTCCAAGTGTTCTATTATAAAAGGATTCTGTCACCACGACTATCAAAGGATAGTCATATTGAAATGAACAAGAAAATTATGTTCCCGTAGTCATCCAGAATTCAATACCAAATTGGTGCCCATTATACTGCCCTGTAGAAACCTAAATTATACCCTGTTTCTTTACCCTTAGTCCCCAATCTGACCCATAGATTTAGTCACTGAAAGCTAGTGGCACATAATATATAACCTTGGTTAAGGCAACCATGCAATTATTCTTAAAGTGTTCCTATAGACCCAGTGCATGAATTAGCCAAGCAACAATATTAATAACTTGGTGTAATTAACACAGTCAAAAATTAAACATGGAATGATTACATACTAATAATACTTCTGACAATTCAATTTGGGACTGCTAAAACCAAGTCTGTACATCCCACAGCATTAGGTAGTTTACAAGAAATCAGCCAATTCATCATATACAAAATAAAATGTCAATTTTCAAGTCAATTTACTTTTTAATTGCAAAGACCCTTCCTAAAGCAAAACACCCCTAAATCTGAAGTTCTTCACCGAATTTGTTTTTTACCCTTCTTACAAACTTAAAATATTTATAATTTCCTTTTTTTAGTCCGGACAAAAAGTATAATGAAATTAGAGGAACCCTCATTCAAATATGACCCAGAACTAAAAACTCATATGTAAAAGTTATAAAACCTATAAGTATACTCCTGAAAAATTCCCTGAAGTGCCAGCCCCAGCTTTCTGGAACAAATTCTCTATTAACCATCTAAGAACAAATTCATTAACAAATTTCAAAATAGAAACAAAACCAACACAACTAAAATAATCTTTGTTCTATAGAAATGTTTTAAATAACTTACACATGTAAGCAATAAATTAAATGTTAATTTTACCTGAATATTCCATAATGCAAACATAAGCAGGGCCAGGAAACCAGTTACTTTTTCAAAGAAGTCTTATCAACTCAATCAGGTAAGAAATGCAACAGTCACACTGAGCCACTAGACGGCCAAGCTGCTTTAGGGAACGTTTCCTGACACGTGATCTGAACACATGCACACTACTGATATCTTTAAGTTAATGCCTCTTTAACTTAAAGTAAAAACTAACTTAAAGAGGTATTACTATATCCTTTCAGAGTACTTTTTTCTAAGTCCCTCTTTATACTTCAGATAAAAAAGTCTTTTATAATAAAATTATAATAAAAAGTCACTTTAAAAAGTAACATTAAGAACTAAAAAAATAAAATATTCTTAAGTTTTTCCAAATGAAAAATGTATCTCTCTCCCAAGTTAGATAGACTTTTCCAATGGTACAGAATAATCTAGAGGAAGTATTTTTTGATTCTCTAGAAATAAAATAGAATTTTCATTTGAAAACAAGTGTTCCAAAAGTGACTTTTTAAAATATTCATGTGTATACACACACATACCTACATGTGAATATTCACAACCTCCACTTACATGAAAAACAATCTGTTTGACATTAGGTGGATATGGTTGTTATTATTAAATCTTATCTTTACAGTCCAATAGGTCATCTTTTCCTTCATAACCAGTCATTTCTGAGTGTTACTGTGATCCACAAGGATTCCATAATGAAGCTGCATAGAAAATGCCTAGAGATGGAACACAAATTGATCGGTATATCAGTCAGCAGTCAGTCTTCATTTCTTTGTTTCAATGTGATGAACTTATTTTTGGAAAGCCAAATGACTAGCTGGACGGGTTCCTATTTTTATTTCTATCAAACATCAGTAAGAAGGTCAGAGCTACAATATGTGAAGGGAGAAGGGAAAAGAATTGTTGCCTGTATATGTATTTTAAAGTTCTTCCTTTTTTGCTAAACAAAATACTTTATTCTTTTATAAACTAATTTAAATATCTACAATGCTATAATAATCAGAGTTTATAATGTTCATTAAAATGTCCATTGGGAATGTGTATATATGTACATATAAATGTGTATTTATACTTATATAATCCACAAAATCTGTTAATAATACTATCATTTCATAGATAAAAGTAGTAATTTTTAAAATAAAATGAATGGTAAAACATTATTCCATCCTGTCACACACTCATGCCACAGCCAGATCACATTGCAATACTCCCCCCTTTTGGCTAAGAATTAAGAGTCAAAAGCTGTTAATTCTCATCAACTTCACCTGTCATTGTTGCTTAAAAGCTCTATTTCACTTCCTTTGGCATCAATCCACATTACCTCAATCTCATATAGAAACTGAGAAGATTTCCTTAAGCTATAAGTAGACATATTTTTTTCCTGAGAGTCAAGATGTTGAAGTACTTAAAATCCTTATTGTCATTGCTTTTAAATGCTTTGTTAATAATGCCTAATAATCAATATATTTCATTTGCACACAACTAATTGCTGTCATGGTATATGAAATGCTATATATACCCTTCACAATCCTCAACATTAGCATGAATTTCAATTTTTCTCAAAAAAAATATTATAGGAAAAAATTAAGACCCTCTTTTTTTTCTCCTCTACCATAATACCTCTTCTTCTCCCCTTCTTCTCTTTCACTATAATTTCACCAACTTTGTTCAATACCCAAGATTGGTATCTGTTTGTCAAGTCCCAGTGATCACAATTCTAATTTAAATATATAATCTTTGGCTAACTTTTTGTCTCTTTAGAATAGATTGTTTTCCAGAAGCATGATATTTCTTGTTGAGTTTTATTTGTTGTTGTTATTTTTTAATTTCGTAATTTTAGTCCAGCTTCCCCTTGAGGCCAACATAACACTGACTCTGGCCTAGAGCTATTTGTAAAATGATACATGCACACAAATATATGCTCAATGATGTCCCATCTCCCCACAGAAAACACACACATTTACCCCTGCCCTCTAAAGAAAGAGCCACTCTTTTTACATTTACTAGTCCCACATAAAATCCTAAGGGCTCACATTTAGATATTTCTTTCATATTTAAGACTATTTTTTTTCTTTACAATATATCCCTATTGTATAATCCTAAGTAACTATGAGATTAAGTAGAAAAAAATAGTATTCTTTCCACTTTGCAGATAAGGAAACTAAAAGTCAGAGAAATGAAGTGACTTATCCCGGATTACACAGCTTTTCAAAACCCCAACCCTTTTTTATTTTTTGCTGAGGCAACTGGGGTTGTGACTTGCCCAGGGTCACACAACTAGGACGTATTAAGTGTCTGAGGTCACATTTGAACTCAGGTCCTCCGGACTTCAGGGCTGGTGCTCTATCCACTGGGCCAACTAACTGCCCCCCCCAACCCCAATTCTTATGCAAACTCAGGATTCTTCTAATTCTAGGCTTGGGCTTTCCCTAATATAAGCACATCTGTTGTACTTTGTTAGTGGTCTAGTTATTTTTTTTTTAACTTAAAACCAACTGAGATGAATCTGAATATAAAGTAGAATAGGAAAAGGGATTTTACATGAAGCTACAAGTCTGTATTCCTAGCCTGCTTTCCTTTTTAAGAATCCAATAATTTAATATGCTGTTTTCAAAACTGTCCTGCCTGACTAGGCTCTTTCCACTATTTCAGACCACCTCTCGATCAAGAAGAACTAAGAATCTCATTCAGAAGAAACAGCTCAAATGATCAGGCCCCCAAGACAGAGCTGGGGAGGGGTGGGTGATGGGATGGGGTGATGGTGGAAGAGAGGTGGAGGAAGAGTGAATAATCACCTACTGATTGGATTCCATCATTGTCCCTTCTACTCATGATATGGACTCAAAGATAAAACAAGATAGAACCCCATTTTCTCCTCTTAATATAGATAGTCCAGAGAGAACAAAAATTACAGCCACCACCAAATGCTCAAGAGTCAGGAAAACATGGGGTTGTCCAAGTCCTATCCCAGACATTCATCAGCTGTGTGAGTCTGACCAAGTCTCAAATCTGTCTGGGCTTCAGTTCTCAGATCTATAAAAGGGGAATAATAATGGCGACTCAAAAGAGCTGTAGAGTGTATCAAATAAGAATAAATGTAAATATATACCACATGATGAGAACTGTTGATATTATAGTAATAAGTAATATTCCCAATCACTGCTGACTGATTTCATTATATGAGAAAATACTCATAAATTCCATTGAAACAACAACAAAAGAATTGATTTTGATGAATATAAAATCAAGAGTATTAAAGTGATTTTTAATTTGAAGTAGATAAAATGTCTAGTTAAAATGTGAAAAGACCAGAATTTGCAGGTATGGATGACTCTAATGATAAGAGTCCATGCATATCAACATCCTGGAAACCTAGTCATCAAAACAGACATTTGTATCAGAAGAAAATTTTGTACTGTATTGTATTGTAAGAAGATTAGGTACAAAACCTAAAGTTTTCTTTCACCAACTGGGAGAAGACAAAAAGGTATGGAGAAAGCCCAGTTCAATCCTAAAACAGAGAAGTTCTCCAAAATCTAGAGAGCACCTTTGGTCCAGAGCACAGACCTTGGAATGTGATCCGTTCACCTGATTGACAAAAGAGATGTTCTAGCTGGCAGACAGACAAGATAAACCTGCAGCCAACCTTTTATGAAGTGAAAAATGTAGACGTGCAACTACTTAAGAAACATAGGCTATTCAGAAACATCCCTTTCTAAAGGAAGAAAATCAATATCCAGGTTCCCCTGGATTTATAATACACTGGCCTGATAACCAAGGAGACTAAAGAAGTGAAAACCTAACACTTTTTTTGTTTCTTGGATTTTTACAGCAGACATTCTCTCTCATGGCAATCTCTTAGCTGTTACATCTACAAATTCCAAAACCTGATTGTGAAATATGTTTATAGAAAGATCCTCACCCACCAAAAGTCATCCTACAGGCACAACTGAGAAATCTGCTCAAAACTTACTGCAGTTTTATACATCAACCAATATAATAGACAACTGACCTTCTTTCTCCAAGGCAGAACACAATTCAGGAGAAGTGACCCAGTCCCCAATTGATATCAAAAGGAATATTAAACATTATTTGGTCAAGATAAAAGACAGAAGAATATTTGAAGAGATTACATAAAAATTACATTTCAATGCAAATTAAGACAACTCTGAGGTACCACTACACACCTGTTAGTTTGGCTAAAATGACAGGAAAAGATAATGACGAATGTTGGAGGGGATGTGGGAAAACTGGGACACTGATACATTGTTGGTGGAACTATGAACGGATCCAACCATTCTAGAGAGCAATTTGGAGCTATGCTCAAAAAGTTATCAAACTGTGCATACCCTTTGATCCAGCAGTGTTTCTCCTGTGCCTATATCCCAAAGAGATCTTAAAGGAAGGAAAGGGACCCACATGTGCAAGAATGTTTGTGGCAGCCCTTTTTGTAGTGGCTAGAAACTGGAAGCTGAATGGATGCCCATTAATTGGAGAATGGCTGAATAAATTATGGTATATGAATATTATGGAATATTATTTTTCTATAAGAAACGGCCAGCAGGATGATTTCAGAGAGGCCTGGAGAGACTTGCACGAACTGATGCTGAGCGAAGTGAGCAGAACCAGGAGATCATTATACACAGCAACAAGAAGACTATATGATGATCAATTCTGATGGACATGGCTCTCTTCAACAATGAAATGAATCAAACCGGTTCCAATTGTTCAGTGAAGAAAGCCATATACACCCAGGGAGAGGGATGTGAAATGTGGACCACAACATAACATTTTCATGCTCTCTATTGATGCTTGCTTGCATTATGTTTCCCTTCTCAGATTTTTTTTCTTGCAGATTTGACTTTTCTTGCACAGCAAAATAACTGTAAAAATATGTATACACATATTCTATTTTTCAAGTATTTTAACATAATTAACATGTAGTAGACTTCCTGCTATCTAGGGGAAGGGTGGGCCCTAGGGGAGAAAAATTTGTAACAGAAAGTTTTGTAAGGGTCAATGTTGAAAAATTACCCATACATATGCTTTGCAAATAAAAAGCCTTAATTATAAATTTAAAAAAAATTTTTTAATTACATTTCAAACTCTATCTGTCTCCAAGAAAATCTCAAATTGACTTTAACTGTATCAATTCTGCAGATCTAACTTCATTAGTTTTGGTCAAACATAAACCAAATGAAGAAGTATTGTGACTACTACTCTCAAGGTCATTTTCTCTAGACAGATTTACCTAGCTATAAAAGCTGAAGAAACTTCCTACAAAAACTTCTTCAAAGGTCTGTAGGGTCTTAGTTCTCAAGAGACAGGCAGAGTTAAGCACCATCAAATTACAATGGGCCCACTCTTCAATAGATAAATGGTCAAGGGATATGAACAGACAATTTTCAGATGATGAAATTAAAACCATTTCTAGTCATATGAAAAGTTGCTCCAAATCACTATTGATCAGAGAAATGCAAATTAAGACAACTCTGAGGTACCATTACACACCTGTCAGATTGGCTAAAATGACAGGAAAAGATAATGATGAATGTTTGAGGGGATGTGGGAAAGCTGGGACACATACATTGCTGGTGGAACTGTGAACGGATCCAACCATTCTGGAGAGTAATTTGGAACTACGCTCAAAATTTTATCAAACTGTGCATACTATTTGACCCATCAGTGTTTCTATTGGGCTTATATCCCAAAGAGATCTTAGAGGAGGGAAAGGACCCCAACATGTGCAAGAATGTTTGTGGCAGCCCTTTTTGTAGTGGCTAGAAACTGGAAACTAAATGGATGCCCATCAATTGGAGAATGGCTGAATAAATTATGGTATATGAATGTCATGGAATACTATTGTTCTGTGAGAAACGACCAGCAGGATGATTTCAGAGAGGCCTGGAGAGACTTGCATGAACTGATGCTGAGTGAAACGAGCAGAACCAGGAGATCATTATACACAACAACAACAAGACTATATGATGATCAATTCTGATGGACATGGCTCTCTGCAACAAAGAATTGTCTCAAATGCAAATGAAGACAACTCTGAGGTACCACTACACACCTGTCAGATTGGCTAAAACGACAGGAAAAGATAAAGATGAATGTTGGAGGGGATGTGGGAAGACTGGGACACTGATACATTGTTGGTGGAAATGTGAACGGATCCAACTATTCTGGAGAGCAATTTGGAACTATGCTCAAAAAGTTATCAAACTATGCATACCCTTTGACCCAGCAGTGTTTCTACTGGGCCTATATCCCAAAGAAATCATAAAAGAAGGAAAGGGATCCAACATGTGCAAGAATGTTTGTGACAGCTCTTTTTGTAGTGGCTAGAAACTGGAAACTGAAAGGATGCCCATCAATTGGAGAATGGCTGAATAAATTATGGTATATGAATGTTATGGAATATTATTGTTCTGTAAGAAACGACCAGCAGGACGATTTCAGAGAGGCCTGGAGAGACTTACATGAACTGATGATGCTCAGTGAAGTGAGCAGAACCAAGAGATCATTATACACAACAACAAGACTATATGATGATCAATTCTGATGGACACGGCTCTCTTCAACAATGAAATGCTTCAAACCAGTTCCAATTGTTCAGTGAAGAGAGCCATATTCACCCAGAGAGAGGGATGTGAAATGTGGACCACAACATAACATTTTCATGTTCTCTATTGAGGTTTGCTTGCATTGTATTTCCTTTATCGTATTATTCTTTCTTGTAGATACGATTTCTCCTGCACAAAAAATGATGCAATAACTATACATATATTTGATTTCTTAAGTATTCTAACATAATTATCATGTAGTGGATATCCTGCCATCTAGGGGAGGGGTGGGGAGTAGGGGGGAAAAATTTGTAACAGAAAGCTTTGTAAGGGTTAATGTTTAGGAATTACCCATACATATATTTTGCAAATAAAAAGTAGTAATTAAAAAAAAAACCAAAGAATTGTCTCAAACCAGTTCCAATTGTTCAGTGAAGAAAGCCATATACACCCAGAGAGGGATATGAAATGTGGACCACAACATAACATTTTCATGCTATCTATTGATGTCTGCTTGCATTGGGTTTCCTTTCTCTGATTTTTTTTTCTTGTAGATAGGATTTTTCTTACACAACAACTTGTCAAGTATTTTAACATTATTAACATGTAGTGGACTTCCTGGCATCTAGGGGAGGGGAGGGGACTGGGGGTAAAATTTGTAATGGACAAGCTTTGTAAAGATCAATGCTGAGGAACAACCCATACATATGTTATGCAAATAAAAAGCTTTAATAAAAAAATAAAAGACTTTCTTCAGAAGTTTTTTTAAAAAGTTACAATGGGCCCTAAAGAAAGGGCAAATGGCTATTCAACCAGTGCTCTCCCAAAGAGTAAATGGGGGAAATATCTTCTATTATTTTGGAGGAAAGAAACAACAATGTATGTATGTGTCCCAGGCAGAGGATAATTTTCATTTCTTTATAGGCAAAAAGGGAAAAGAAAGTTTTAGAGAAAAAAGCCAGAGGAAGGCAGAGGTTTTTCCAGACTTTGTTTTGTAACAAACATGCACCACATACCATTCACTATAGAATTTATTTTTAAATTGATGCCTGAGAGTGCAGTACATTGACTTAAAAACAGTGTTCTTAGTCACTGTTTCCATCATCTGTCTTCATTTGTGGAGGAAATGTGATATGGGAAGGAAAAAGGGAATAGAAAGAAGTGAAGTTGCTTTATCAGTAAATACTCTTTAGCATTAGAATAAAAATCTAACAGCATAAATGTTCATGGAATTTTTAAATTGTTGGAAAAGGAGAAATGGAGACAGTTCATGTTCTTATTAACATAATAGGTCAGGATATAAAAAGACTATTACATCCCATTTTGTTTTTAATCACTATATTTTCTTTAGTGAGGTTCGTTAGCCTATGATAAATAGCTTATTAGCTTTCCTTTCTTATGTGGTATTAAAGTAGCACTGCACTATAAATCTATATAACAGTATTAATTCACAATGAAAATTTATTTTAGGAATAAAACACTGTCCCTCAGGTGATTTTTTTTTTCTGGTCAAAGAAATTCATAAAAACCCTTTATTTAGATGGAAAAGATTTGAAATCTACATCAAGAACAATGAAATCCTAGATCTTTCAGAACAATAGAATATGTTAAATAAAAATCTACCTAATTGCCTTAGTATTTTAAATATCTACAAATTGACCTCACCTCAGTTAAATAGATTTTCAAATATTGTTCATTAATATTCAACTTTTACAGAGGAGGTATCAACTATTTTGAAGTATACATTAAGAACAAATGTAACAGGATAATGTTACAATGAACAAAATACAGAGGCCAGGGAATTTCCAGGTATTATACAATAGCAATACATTTAAGCAAAGCCAAGTGTCAAAAATAGAAGAGGAAGTTAAAAATACGAAACGAGCTAAATTCCCATAGCTTGAATGCTACCTACCTTATGAAATAATAAAAACAAAATCCCTCTTCATAAGAAAGAAGTCTTCTACCAGAAGTCTGAATTTTAAAACATTTTATCAATTGCTTTTCTTTCCTAGCTGATGTGCTTTATGCAAAGAATGAAGGTCATTTTGCAAGTAATTCCTATTAAGTGCACAAACTATTTTAAGTCACATTTCAATCTCATTAAAATAACACTAAGATACTTCTTTCAAAGAAGATAACATGAGAACCCATTTAAACCCAGAACATACCAATTCATCAGTGAATATGAATGTGAATTCACAAATGAAAGACATTATTATAAAGCAAATATTTCAATAATCAACAAAGTTGTCTACAGTTCTGGTCTTCAATCCCTGAAAAGTAAAATGATTCTTAAAGTAGAGATCAAAAGAATAATATTCAAATTTCATTAAACATTCTTTATCACATACAGAAAAGATTCTATTTTTTAAAAAAGGAAAAGGGCAACATTTATGGCTAGATGACATAGTGACTAGTGTAAGACCTGGAAGTCAGGAAAGTCCCTTGTTCAAATCTAGTCTCAAACATCTCCTTAGCTATGAGACCATAGGCAAACTATGTAATTTCTCTATTTAAAGGGGAAAGGAGGGGGGGGAAACGGGTCGCTGGAGGGGGAAAGTCAATTTAGCAGCTTTCAAAATCCTTTCCAACTTCCAATCTATGTTCCTATAATCCTGTGTATAATTAAATTGCTTCAACATTTTAAGATGAAAATATATAAAATGAAACTTATCAAAGCTTGTGAATATAAAAATTATATGAATGAACATAAAAATTGATATTCTAAGATAACTATCTTCCCAAGAACAATAAATACAATATAACAGAACAATAATTTGATATACCATGATGCCATTTCTGTTTTCCAGAGTTCTGTTGCATTTTGCAAAGACAATTATTTAGAAGCTATTTTGTACTCTGCTAAGTTGAAAAAAAAAATAGGAACACAGCATTGGAAAGAAAAAAATAATTCTTTTAATAATATAAAATAGCAATTCTAACTCAAGCTGCTTTCCATTATTTTTTAAAATTTCAGCAACACATGCTAGACCAATAGTGATTTTCAGTTACTATGACTGCCAGTCAAATCCAGGCCAGACACATTCTTTTATAGTTGATTATAACGTACTTTACCAGAAATCATGGCAAGTACTGTTAATATACCTACATCTGATTGTTTTTTGAAAGCATCACTACCTGAACCACCTAGTCTTATCACTGTTTCTACTTATTTTACTTTTACTTTCTATAAATCCCCTAAATATAAAAATTTATCTTACCAGTTCATTAATTTCAAGTATAGAGTACAGGGTTCTTTTCCTGGAAAAGGAGTATCTAAGCTAAAGATTACAAAGCATCTCAAAGGTATATAGATGTATTATGTATATTTCTACCATGTCATTTAACAAAGAAAGATTCCTAATGAGGTAAATACCAAGTTAAGTATCTTGAAAATCATTCTATAAATTCTTAAATATTCACTGGATATGGTACAAGCTTTATCTGATTCTACTCTAACTGCTTCTAGAATTTTAAACTCATGAAATGTTGACTTGCAACTGACAAATTTTAAGTGCAGTAAAACTTAGAAAGGAGGAAGGCAGAAACATTTTGTTAAGCATTCACTATGTACTAACACTTTACAAATATTCTATCGTTTGATTCATTAACTTATGAAGGTAAGTGTAATTATCATAACCATATTACATAGGAGGAAACTGAAACAGGCAAAGGTGACTTGTCCAGGGTCATGCACTTAATATGTGTATAAGGTCATTTTGAACTCAAGTCTTCCTGATTTACCAGTGACAGGTAGGCAGTACTGTATACAGAGCCAGGCCGGCAGTACTGTATACAGAGCCAGGCCAGGAGTCAAGAAGATCTGAATTCAAACCCTATCTCAGACACTTAATAACTAGGCAAGTCACTTTATCCTATCTGCCTCAGTTTCCTCATCTGTAAAATAAGCTGGAGAAGAAAATGGAAAAACATTCCAGTATCTTTGCCAAGAAAATCCCAAATAAGGTCACAAAGAGTTGGACACCACTAAAATGACTGAAGAACAACAATTTCCTTATTCAAGCACTATAGATCCACTGAGCCACCTTGTTGGCTGTATGTATCCTGATGAAGTCAAGAAAAACTTTTTGAATTCCTGGAAACCTTTCATCATCAATATGCAAAAAGAGGACAAGCTTGTAATTCTGGG
Organism: Myrmecobius fasciatus; assembly: GCA_023553655.1. Classification (NCBI taxonomy): domain Eukaryota; kingdom Metazoa; phylum Chordata; class Mammalia; order Dasyuromorphia; family Myrmecobiidae; genus Myrmecobius; species Myrmecobius fasciatus. The sequence goes on from JAJPUD010000236.1 coordinate 125,993, forward strand.
TGGCTTCAACACCAGAGGGTATCAGCATTTACTGCTTAGGAGGAATGGAGTAGGAAACAGCAACTGTCACTTACTACTGAAGATTTGGGGTCTCTGGACTTCAGAATCAATTCTGTCTTACACTGACTAGAATGCAATGATATTTTTGTGAATGCACAGTCATAGCAAACATTGGCATTTATCATAAGGACAAGAGACAGATAGGAAGTGAGAACTATGAAGGGGATGTGTGCTGCAGAGTGCTAGACCAATCACAGACTTATGCTCTCCAAGTTAAAAATTCACATGCAACAAAAGCAGCTATCCCAAGAAAAGACAATTAGCAGAAGACTTAATGTCCACAAATGAGAATGCTTCTCAAGGGTAAACAGCTTGTTGCTAACTTAGAGGGAAAACTGAGCCAACATGTGGTTGGAAACAAAGGAAGAGAAAAAGAGTGAGCAGTTTTCAGAAATTTGGTACACAGCACTGCATATTCAAAAACATTTGTAAACATCAAGACTGGTTTGACAAAAATGATGGGAAAATCCAGAAGCTGCTCAACAAAAATACCAAGAACTCCACAGGGTTTACCAGCAAGAAAGTTCATCTGTCTCCAAGAGGATAGCATTTAACTCCATGAAAAGTAAAGTATAAGTGAAGTTTAGAGAGATATAGGATTCTTGGCTCAGTAAGAAGGCAGTTGAAATTCAGTTTTAGACTGACAGTAACAATCCAAAGCACTTTTATAATGCCATGAAGGCTATGGGCCAAAAACAGGGCTGTGTGCTTGCTCCCAAGCTTTTATGATGTTTTCAGCAAGGTTCTTAGATGCCTTCAATGAGGAAGAAAACAGCATCAAGGTCAGCTATCACACTGCTGGTAAATTATTTAACTTACAAAGGCAACAAGTCAAAACTAAAGAAGAGTGAGTTGTGCAACTTTTTTGTTCACAAATAATGTTGCACTCAGTGCAGCCTTTGAGGCTGAGATGCAACAGAGGATTGATCAATTCTCTGTCACTTGTGTTAATTTTGACCTGACAATTAATGCTAAGAAAATGGAGGTTCTGTGCCATAGAGCACCATACAGAATCAATTCATGGAACCCCTGGTTACAGCAAATGGAAAATTTTTGAATACTATAGATAAGTTCACTTACCTAGGCAGTATAATTTCCAAGGACATACACATAGATAACAAGAAGGTTGACAAATGCATAGCCAGAGCTAATTCAGTATTTGGAAGACATCAAAGGAAAATGTAGAAGAGAAGTATTAAGCTGTCTATCAAACTGAAGGTCTACAGAGCTATTTTGATAATAACCACATTGTTGTACTATCCTATGAAATCAGGATAGTATAGTAGTATTATTCTAGTACATTAATGTTATTCCAGGCAACTGAATTGCTTCCATTTGAAATGTCTTAGGAAGATTTTGAAGATCATCTGGCAAGATAAGTTACTAGACACTGAGGTCTTTTCTTGAGCTAAACTACCAAGTATTCAAATTTTGCTGCAGAAAGAGAGCAACTACAATGGACTGGCCACTCTGTCCAAATGCCACATATACTTCTCCCTAAAAGACTATTTTAGTGAGAATTTATACAAGGTGCTCACACATAGGTAAGAAGAAATGATATATGGACACTCTTAAGGTCTCTCTAAAGAACTATGGAATCAATTATGAGAAACTAAAGATACCAGAACAGAACTACTCACCGTGGTATGTCCATTTCAAAGAGGAGGTGGTACTCTCTAAGCAAAGCAAAAGTGCAATAGCTCAAAAGAAACATGCCTACTTCAAATATTCAAATATTCATATGGACTACACGTGTCCCAACCTGCAGTAGAGCCTTCCAAGCTTCATATTGATCTGATCAGTCACAGATGGACATATTGTATATAGATTCCAACATAGTGATGTGTTATTTTGATCTTCTTTGAACATGAAGGACAACATCCACATAGCCTTAGCCATTTAGAATCTCTGTATGGCAACAAACATGTGCCAGGCACTATACTGAGCAAATACAAACAAACAAACAAACAAAAAACCAATTCCAAGGAGCTGACAATCTAATAAGGAAAGTTAATACACAAATGGGAGATGAAAAGCATGCAATTCTTTATCTACTACTTTAAAAGTTAAAGGATTAATTATAATTATAATAAAGGACTCATTAGGATTGTGAAATAGTGTCAAAATAATACAATCAATTCGTTGAGTTAAAATGAGTTTAGAACTACATTAATCCCCACTAAATCTTTGAATTACTTACATAAATCTGATAAAGATATCTATACCTTCATCTAAATCATCAATAAAAATGTGAAAAAACCAAGTACAAGTGATCTATAGTTTTCCACTAGAGAGCTCCAGAGTTCTAAGTGACACCTATCTCTGTTAATCACCAAAATTTGGTTTTAGTTATTTAATCAATTATAAATTCACTGAGGCACATACCTAGAGCAACCACAGAAAGAATATGAGAAAGGGGAGAGGGTAGAGAAGGAGGAGTAAAGGAAAGGGAGGGGGGAGGAGATAGAGACAGAATAATTAAAATGATAATGTTGGCACTGAAAATTTAAGAAAATGCACTTCCTTCCCTTGTTTGCCCAGGCCTTGTTCTATGGACATGGCTAAAATGTTGGTTTTGATAAATTGCCTTAAAAAAATTATTTCTTATTATATGGGAAAGAGATTTGAATAGAGGAGGGAAAAGGGGAATTCAGAAATGATGATAAAAAACAAACAAAAAAAATAATTTATGACATGTATGACCAGATCAGTTTGAATACCCCCAAGATCCTAAAAAACAAGAGGAATATCCACAGCAATGGATATTCCATGAAAATGTATGTGAAAATAAGAGAAAACATACAAGATGAAGAGTTGTGGAGGAGGTTATAATTTGTGAGGGTGGAGGGGAGTATCACTGGTGATCATTCCTTCTGTTTATAACCTAGTAGGTACATAAACTCCTTTACAGGAAGGAACAAAGAAATCCCTCCAAATGCGCCTTGCACCTAACAATCACTCATTATTTAATCAGTTAATTAATAATTTCTCTTCTAGGTAAGGCCTTATCATTTTTAATATTATCATATTGAATAACAATATCACTTTGGATTTGCAGCAATAAGCATATAGATGAGTGCTTAGTAAGTACAATTTGTTTAAATCTTTTTTTCTCTGCTGCCCTAGATAATTAGAAATTTTTTTTACATAGGACATATTTAAATGTATTTTGGGATTTCTTCCCTCATGCTTTAAACTGTTTTATTCTTGATTAACTGGAATAAAAATATTGTCTTAATCTTTATCTACCCTAATTCCAATAGCTAAGCCACATAAAACTCCACTTTTGAGTAAGTAAAACTGAGAAATATTTGTTTTTTCTTTAAAAGACTGCCCTCTAGAGTCTATATTATGTACTAACACAATTATCCTTATTCAAAAATTTTTCTATCTGCACTGGTAACTTTCCTTCCTATGGAATTTTTAAATGCATGAAATACATTTACATGAGTTAACAATGCAAACCTTAAAGGGCTATAATTATTATTATTAATAAACATGGAATCTGTTTGCACAAGTTTAAAGAACTTTCAATAAGCTTAATAAAACATATTACTCTTGAAATACTAAAACTGGTAATAATGCTGATGCTCATTAAACCATTTAAAGAAAAATCATTTCAATTGAAGATAAGTGAAAATATACCCAATAAATGTCATTTTAGGCTACCATTAGCTAAACCATATTATAAAATGCACTTAAAAAAAAAAAAACCTTTGGCTTATTTCATAATTTGGAAAGAACATTGAATTTGAACTCACAGGTACTGGATTCAACTCCCGGCTCTGCCTGGGCAGCCCTTATGACTTCTAGAAAGTCATTCAATCTCTCTGGATCTGAACTTCCTGAGAGATAAGATGAGGAGGCGATGCCAGGGACCAGATGCCTATGGACCTAATACTGGATTAGAAAACACAACTTAACATTCTCTGTATTTTTGTTTTATTACCAATCATGTCCTCACAAGTTGGGAGTTTGACACTTCTGATTTTACAGTTTAAATCCTATAATCTTTTATATTTACCAACAACAAATATACAGAGGTAGTCAACTTCCTCAAAAGCACAATGTGTTATATATAAATATGAAAACAGGCTTAGTGCTCTGAAAAGTACTAATTCAGAAAAATAGCTAATATCTTCACTGTTGCACCACAATGTTGCCTGTTTTACTGCAATACTTTTAGCTAATACAACATCATCTAGCTAGTCATGGAGGCAAACCAATTTATTAAATATTCACACTTCTTTTTTCAGAAGAAGACTTAATAGTACTTATATGACAGAAGAGAAAAGTACTCAATAGGAAAACTGGACAAAGTATAGCTTAGAAATAGGGTAAGAAAGGAGTGAATGGGACAAAGAGGAACAAGGGAACAAAAATGAGCCAGCTCAATTACAGAAAAAAAAATCATTATTAAGCAAGAATGAATGAATGAATGAAGCATAGTAAAGGGAAAAGAACACAATTCTAAGATGATGTCTGGACTCTACGCCTAGCTCTCCCAATCACAAGTTATATTATCTTAGGCAAGTCACAGACTTCTCTGGGTAATAGGAATTTCATATATAAAGTGAAAGGACCAATATTCCCCTTCATAATCTATGAATAGACCATAACTATGAATAATCTATAACTATATGAATCGAGTAATTATTCAAGTAGGTAAGTTAATCAAAGGAAGTTCAACTAACTGCTTAGGTCAAAGGATAAAAGTTCTACAAAAGCAGATTTGGGCTTAACATGAAGAAAATTTCCTAACAATCAAAGCCATGCAACAATAGCCTTCCTCAGGAGTTGGTGGGTTTCTCTTCACTAGAGGTCTTTAAGCACTGGAGCTACATGATTATTTGCATGGTATGTTGTAGAGAAGAGTCTTGTTCAGAAGCAAAAAAGAGTCTTGTGCTGAGGAGAGACTGCTGGATCTGCCTTCTGGAAGACCTGAGTTCAAATCCAGTTGTGTGACTGTGGGGATGTCACTTAACCTCAGTCAGTTAGTTTCCTCAGCTATAAAACTGAGGGAAAAAAATACAGGCTAACCCCCAAGGTTGTTGTGAGGATCAAATGAGATAATATTTGTATTTAGCATAGTACCTGGCACATAGTAGGTTCTTAATAAATACTGGTTTCTTTCCTTCCTAAAGGTACCAGCTGCATTAGATAGCCTCTACTAGGTCCCTTCTATCAGTGATTCATGCTAGTGAGGACAATCCTTACAATGGCCACAGACAGAACAGACAAAAACTGTAACACTGCTAGGACCTTAACTATAATACTAGGTAACAATTTCAAAAACGCATGTTACTGTCAGGGAAATTGCCTAGAAAAAGGAATATAGACAGGATTCTGAGTAATTCATATCATTTTTTAAACCAGGCCTATGGTTTCATCATTTTAGGTAGTTGCCATTGTGTAACTCTGGAAATGTCACTTAACTCTGTTTGCCTCAGTTTCCTCCTCTATAAAATGATCTGGAGAAGAAAATGGCAAATCGGATATGAATAGACAATTTTCAGATGAAGAAATTGAGACCATTTCTAGTCATATGAAAAGGTGCTCTAAATCACTATCAATCAGAGAAATACAAATAAAAACAACTCTGAGGTTCCACTATACACCTCTCAAATTGGCTAAGATGGCAGGAAAAGATAAAGATACATGTTGGAGGAGATGTGGAAAAACTGGGACACTAATACATTTATTCATTTCTTGGTGGAGTTGTGAACTGATCCTACCATTCTAGAGAGCAATTTGAAACCATGTCCAAAGGGCTGTCAAACTGTGCATACCCTTTGACCAAGCAGTGTTATTACTGGGCTTATATCCCAAAGAGATCTTAAAGGAGGGAAAAGGACTTACATGTGCAAAAATGTTTGTGACAGCCTTTTTTTGAAGTGGTAAGAAACTGGAAACTGAATGGATGCCCTTCAATTGGAAAATGGCTGAATAAATTATGGAATATTATTATAAAATATGGAATATCATTGGTCTGTAAGAAACAACCAGCAGGATGATTTCCGAGAGGCCTGGAAAGACTTGCATGAAGTGATGCTGAGCAAAGTGAGCAGAATCAAGAGATCATTATACACAGCAACAATACTATATGATGATCAATTCTGATGGACATGGTTCTCTTCAAACAATGAGATGATTCAGACCATTCCAATGATAGTATGATGAAGAAAGCCATATACACCCAGGGAGAGGCCTGTGAAAACTGAGAGTGGATCATAACATAGCATCTTCACTCTTTTTGTTGTTATTTGCTTGTATTTTATTTTCTTTCTCATTTTTTTTCCTTTTTGATATGATTTTTCTTGTGCAGCAAGTTAACCGTATAAAGGAGGGGGCAGAGCCAAGATGGCAGAGAGCAGACAGGATTCTCTGTGACCTCCTCTGACCTTCTCTCACACTAAGAACAGATTAAGCCTCTAAACTGATTTTGGAGTCAAAGCATCTCCAAACATTTGGAGTACAACACATTCCCAGCAGAAATTACCTTGGAAGAGCTTCAGAACAGGTCTGTTTCAGACGGGCAGGGGTCAGTCAGTTTGCCAAGCTCAAATAGCAGCTCCAGGAGTGGGCAGGAAGCCAGGCCGGGGCTCAAAACATGGCAGTTTCTAAGCACCTGGAAGTTTCTGTGAGCCTCTTGGGCCACTGTGCCCTGGTTGCAGGCAGGTGCTTTGGCAGATCTGCCTTTTATAAAAGGTAGATTGTAAATCCCTGAGAATGCTAGATCTAGCCCTGCTTGCCCAGCACCAGAAGTTAATCAGCTGAACTGCCCCAGGGCAAATTAAAGGAGCTGTCACTCCTCTCCTTTAAACAGACTTCAAGCTTTAAAAAAAAATGAATAAAAAACAAAAACAAAAAAAAAACTCTCACCATAGACAGCTTTTATGGAGAGAGAGAAGAAAAGACCTCAAATCCTGAAAATCCTAAAGGTAAAGCAACTCCAAAGGAAGCCACAAAGGGAGCCATGATCTGGTTCCCATTTCACAAGGTTTTCCTAGAAGACTGCATAAAGAATCTTAAACAAGAGTTAAAAGAAAAATGGAGGAATGAAATGAAATCATTGCAAGAAGGAAGAAAGCATATAATGCCCTACAAAAGAGATATGAAAAAGACACCAACTCACTGAAAAACAAAATTGGTGAAATGGAAAAAGAATGCAATCAACAAAAATATTCAATTGGCCAATTACAAAAGAAAATAAAAAAGGTAACTGAAGAAAATAATACACTAAAAATTAGAATTGAACAAATGGAAGTGAATGAATCAATAAGACTTCAAGAATCTGTCAAACAATAAAAAAAAGAAAAAAAGAAGAAAATATGAAATATCTCCGAGGAAAAACAACTGATCTGAAAAATAGATCTAGGAGAGACAATTTAAGGATTATTGGACTTCATGAAAGCCATGATGAAAAAAAGAACCTAGACACCATCTTATAGGAAATCATAACAGAAAACTGCCCTGATATTTTAGAATCAAAAGGTAAAAGAGCCATTGAAAGAATTCACCCATCACCTCATGAAAGAGACCCCAAATTTAAATTACCAAGGAATATCATGGTTGAACTTTAGAACTACTGCACCAAAGAAAAAATATTGCAAACAGCCAGAAAGAAACAATTCAAATACCAAGGAGCCACAATTAGGATCACCCAAGATCTATGAGCTTCCACCTTAAAGGATCGAAGGACTCTGCAATCTGATATTCCAAAAGGCAAAGGAACTTGGAATAAAGCCAAGAATAAGCTATCCAGCTAAAATGAGCATTATCTTTCAGGGAAGAAGATGGTCATTTAATGATATAGGTGAATTTCACCTATTTCTAATGAAAATACCAGATCTGAACAAAACATTTGATCTTCAAACACAGAACTCAAGAGAATCATAAAAAGGTAAAAAGGAAAGAACTCTTGAGAACTATATTTCTATTATGGGTATACTTGGAAAATGCGGGTATAATTTGATTTTATTTTGATAATATGAAAAAGAAACTAGAGGTAGAAAGGGGATCATACTGGAAAAAGGGGGGAAAGGAGGTAAAATAAGGGAAATTACATCTTACAAAGAAGAAAAAAAAATTATAATTGAGGGAAAGAAGGGAGGGGGATGAGCATGTGTGAATCTTACTATCATCAGACTTGGCTCTAAGAGAGAATATCAGACATATTTGGTTTCATAGAAAAACCTGTCACACCTTATAGGGAAGTGAAAGGGAAAGGGGGAAAAGAAAGGGAAAGACTAATAGAAGGAAAAATAGAAGAATTAGGGGAAAGGTGTAAAAAAAGGAGAGGGTTTATAAAGGGGAAGGAATGTTTGAGGGAGGTGGTCATCAAAAGCAAAATACTGGGGAAGAGGGAAGAGGGAAAGGAAAGAGAAAAACATAAATTTGGATAAATAACATGGCAGGAAATACAGAATTGGTTATTTTAACTGTGAATATGAATGAGATAAAGTCTCCCATAAAATGGAAGCGGATAGCAGACTGGATTAAAAGCCAGAATCCAATAATATGTTGTTTACAAGAAACACATCTAAAACATAATGATACATACAGAGTGAAGGTAAAGGGCTGGAGCAGAATTTATTATGCCTCAGGTGAATAAAAAAAAGCAGGGGTAGCCATCCTGATCTCCGATCAAGTAAAAGTAAAGATAGTTCTAATTAAAAGAGATAAGGAAGGAAACTATATTTTACTAAAGGGTACCATAGCAATATCAACACTAAACATATATGCACCAAGTGGTATAACGTCCAAATTCCCAGAGAAGTTAAGAGATATGCAAGAAAAAATAGACAGCAAAACTATACTAGTGGGGGATCTCAATCTTGCTCTCTCAGAACTAGATAAATCAAACCACAAAATAAATAAGAAAGAAATTAAGGAGGTAAACAAAATGTTAGAAAAGTTAGGTATGATAGATCTTTTGAGGAAATTAAATGGAGACAGAAAGGAGTTTACTTTTTTCTCAGCAGTTCATGTAACATACAAAAATTGGCCATGTGTTAGGGCATAAAAACCTCAAAATCAAATGCAGAAAGGCAGAAATAGTAAATGCATCTTTTTCAGATCATGATGCAATAAAATCACATGCAATATAAGGCCAGGAGAAAATAGACCAAAAGTTATGTGGAAATTAAATAATTTAATCCTAAAGAATGAATGGGTGAAAGAACAAATCATAGACACAATCAATAATTTCATCCAGGAGAATGACAATAAGGAGACAACATACCAAAATTTGTGGGATATGGCCAAAGCGGTTATAAGGGGTAATTTTATATCTCTAGATGCTTACTTGCATAAAATAGAGAAAGAGAAGATCAATGAATTAGGGTTACAATTAAAAAAACTAGAAAAAGAGCAAATTAAAAGCCCTCAATTAAATACCAAATTGGAAATTCTGAAAATAAAAGGTGAGATTAATAAAATTGAAAATAAGAAAACTATTGAATTAATAAATAAAACTAAGAGTTGGTTTTTACAAAAAAAAAACAACAAAATAGATAAGCCTTTAGTTAATTTGATCAGAAAAAGGAAAGAGGAAAATCAAATTGTTAGTCTCAAAAATGATAAGGGAGAACTTTCCTCCAATGAAGAGGAAATTAGAGTAATAATCAGGAGTTACTTTACCCAACTTTATGCCAATAAATTTGATAATCTAAATGAAATGGAGGAATATATACAAAAATATAAATTTCCCAGGTTAACAGAAGAGGAAATAAATTATTTAAATAGCCCCATTTTAGAAAAAGAAATGGAACAAGCTATTAACCAACTCCCTAAGAAAAAATCTCCAATGCCAGATGGATTTACATGTGAATTCTACCAAACATTCAAAGAACAATTAATTCCAATACTATATAAACTACTTGAAAAAATAGGGAAAGAAGGAATACTACCAAATTCCTTTTATGATACAGACATGATGCTAAGAGCTAAACCAGGTATGGTGAAAACAGAGAAAGAAAACTATAGACCAATTTCCCTAATGAATACTGATGCAAAAATTTTAAATAAGATTTTAGCAATGAGATTACAGAAAGTTATCCCCAGGATAGTACACTATGACCAAGTAGGATTTATACCAGGAATGCAGGGCTAGTTCAATATTAGGAAAACTATCAGCATAATCAATTATGTTAATAACCAAACTAACAAAAATCATATGATTATGTCAACAGATGCAGAAAAAAGCCTTTGATAAAATCCAACACCCATTCCTATTAAAAACACTAGAGAGTTTTTTTTTTGCAAAGGTCAATGTTGAAAGGTCACTCATATGTTTTGTAAATAAAAAGCTTTATAAAAAAAAACACTAGAGAGAATAGGAATTAATGGGCTTTTCCTTAAAATGATTAGTAGCATCTAATTAAACCATCAGCAAGCATCATATGTAATGTAGACAAACTAAAACCATTCCCAATAAGATCAGGAGTGAAACAAGGCTGCCTACTGTCACCATTACTATTTAATATTGTATTAGAAATGTTAGCTTTGGCAGTTAGAGAAGAAAAAGAGATTAAAGGAATTAGACTAGATAATGAGGAAACCAAATTATCACTCTTTGCAGATGACATGATGGTATACTTACTTAGAGAACCCAAGAGATTCAACTAAAAAACTACTAGAAATAATTCACAACTTTAGCAAAGTTGCAGTTTACAAAATAAATCCACATAAATCATCAGCATTTCTATATATTACCAACAAAGTTCAGCAGCAAGAGATACAAAAAAATTCCATTCAAAATAACGGTTGATAGTATAAAATATTTGGGAATCTATCTGCCAAGGAAAAGTCAGGAACTATTCGAACTAAACTACAAAACACTTTCCACACAAATAAAGTCAGACCTAGTCAATTGGAAAAACATTAAGTGCTCATGGGTAGGCCAAGAGAATATAATAAAAATGACAATACTACCCAAACTAATTTACTTATTTAGTGCCATACCAATCAAACTCCCAAGAAATTATTTTACAGATCCAGAAAAAATAGTAGCAAAGTTCATCTGGAAGAACAAAAGGTCAAGAATTTCAAGGGAATTAATGAAAAAAAAAATACTGATGAAGGTGGCCTAGATGTGCCAGATCTAAAACTACATTATAAAGCAGTGATCATCAAAACCATTTGGTACTGGCTAAGAAATGGAGTAGTACATTAATGGAATAGGATAGGATCACAAGATAAAATAGGCAATAACTATAGCAATCTAGTGTTTGACAAACCCAAAGACCCTAGCTTTTGGGATAAGAACTCACTATTTGACAAAAACTGCTGGGGAAATTGGAAACTAGTATGGAAGAAATTAGGGCTTGACCTACACCTAACATCACATACCAAGTTAAGATCTAAATGGATTCATGATTTAGACATAAAGAGTGATATTGTAAGCAAATCAGAGGAACATAGGATAGTTTACCTTCCAGATCTGTGGAGAAGGAAGAAATTTGTGTCCATAAAAGAACTGGAACTCTTAAATGAACACCAGATAGATAATTTTGATTATATTAAGTTAAAAAGTTTTTGTATAAACAAAACTAATACAGACAAGATCAGAAGGGAACCAATAAAGTGGGAAATCATTTTTACATTTAAGGGTTCTGATAAAGGCCTCATTTCTAAAGTATAGAGAATTGACTCAAATTTATAAGAATTCAAGCCATTCTCCAATTGATAAATGGTCAAAGGATATGAACAGACAATTTTCAGATGAAGAAATTAAAACCATTTCTAGTCATATGAAAAGGTGCTCCAAATCACTATTGATCAGAGAAATGCAAATTAAGACAACTCTGAGATACCACTATACACCTGTCAGAATGGCTAAGATGTCAGGAAAAGATAATGACAAATGTTGGAGGGGAAGTGTGAAAACTGGGACACTGATATATTGTTGGTGGAACAGTGAACAGATCCAACTATTTTGGAGAGCAATTTGGAGCTATGCTCAAAAAGTTATCAAACTTGTGCATACCCTTTGACCCAGCAATGTTTCTACTGGGCTTGTATCCCAAAGAGATCTTAAAAAAGGAGGGAGAGACCCACGTGTGCAAAAATGTTTGTGGCAGCCCTTTTTGTAGTGGCAAGAAACTGGAAATTGAAAAGATGCTTATCAATTGGAGAATGGCTGAATAAATTATGGTATGTGAATGTTATGGAATATTATTGTTCTGTAAGAAATGACCAGCAGGACAATTTCAGAGAGGCCTGGAGAGACTTGCATGAACTGATGAGTGAAATGAGCAGAACCAGGAGATTATTATACACGGCAACAACAATATTATATGATGATCAACTCTGATGGACATGGCTCTCTGCAACAAAGAATTGTCTCAAACCAGTTCCAATTGTTCAGTGAAGAGAGCCATATACATCCAGAGAGAGGGATATGAAATGTGGACTACAACATAACATTTTCATGATCTTTATTGATGTTTGCTTGCAGTGTGTTTCCTTTCTCTGATTTTTTTTCTTGTAGATAGGATTTTTCTTGCACAACAACTTGTCAAGTATTTTATCATTATTAACATGTAATGGACTTCCTGCCATCTAGGGGAGGGGTGGGGACTGGGGGTAAAATTTGTAATGGAAAGCTTTGTAAAGATCAATGCTGAGGAACTACCCATACATGTTATGCAAAAAAAAAAAAGCTTTAATAAAAAAAATTACCCATGCATATGTTTTGCAAATAAAAAGCTTTAATAATAAAAAGATAATGGTATAAATATTTATCCACATATTGGATTTAACATATATTTTACCATGTTTAACATATATTGGACTACTTGCCAACTAGGGGAGGGGGTGAGTGGAAGGGGGCGAAATTGGAATACAAGGTTTTGCAAGGGTCAAATGTTGAAAAATTATCCCTGCCATATGTTGTAAAGATAAAAAGCTTCAATAAAAAAAGAAAATGGCAAGCCGTGTACTATCTTTGCCAAGAAAACTGCAAACAGAGTCACAAAGGGTCAGAGATGACAAATAGTAGGACAGCAAAAAAGGAAAAAGATACTAGTAGTTAAAGTGATCAAGAAAAGCATCATGTAACAGGTGGCACTGGACCAAAGGCTTGCAAGAAGTTAAGGTTTTCTCTGAGGCAGATGTGCATTCCAAGGCTGCCAATAACAAGGCAAGGTGATAGTAGATCAAATGTCATGTTTAAGAAAGAGGAGGTAGACAATTTGGATCACTTTGTGCAGAAAATAAAGGAATGAGGCTACAAAAGAAGATGTAGCCAGGAAGAGAACGGGACAGTTCCTGTTTAATTCCAATATGCCTGGCAATTAGGGATTAACTAAATAAATTATGGTAGGTGAATATAATGGAATATAATAAACTGTGATGAATAAAAAATAATGTATTAAATTCATGCTGTGAGTCAGACACTGTGTTAAATGCTCAGAATCAAAATAGAAGGAAAGGCAATCCTTATACTCAAGTAGTTTATGTTTAATGGGAAAAGACTACAAATAAAGGGGAATCAGATGAAGGAGGAGAAAGGTTCACCATGGCACAGTGGGGAAAGGGAGGGAAAGGGTGTGTTGTCCTGATTGGGAGAAGAAAAGGAGAAACTCTGACTCTTGGAGACTATCTGGGTCCCAAGTTCGAAAGGAAATGAGGAGGATGACCAGACTGTAAGCAGCAAGGTCTGGACATAATCAGAACATATTCTATAAGGGATAACAAAAATGAATACTTTGGATAAATATGGAAAGATACAGATGAAGAGAAAAGCAGAACCAAAAGAACACACACACACACACACACACACACACACACACACACACACACACACCTTTAGCAATGTAAATGAAAACAATACAAGTCCTGAAAACGTGGGTCAAACAGAGAAAAATGCTGGCTACAAATTGTTGTTGTTCAGCTTGTCTAGTCCTGTCCAACTCTTTGTGACCTCATGAACAATATGACAAGCCCTTCCACCCTCCATTATCTCTTAATAGTATTTAATTTTTCCAATTACATGCAAAAATAGTTTTCAACATTTATTTTTGTAAGATTTTGAGTTCCAAATGTTTTTCTCCCTCCCTTACCTCCCCCTTTCCCCAAGACAGCAATCTGATATAGGTTATAATTATGTACAATAATTTTAAACATTCTCCATTATCTGTTCAAATTTATGTTCATTATTTCCATGGCATTCATTTTATACATCCTTCCATTATCTCTCAAAGTCTGTCCAAGTTCATGTTCATTGTTTGCATGACTATCTCATGCTCTGCCATCCCCTCTCTTTTTGCATTCAAAAAATTTTCTCAACATCAGGGTCTTTTTCAATGAATCCTGTCTTCTCATCATGTGGCCAAAGTATTTAAGCTTTCAGCTTCAGGACTTGACTTTCTAGTAAATAGCCTGAATTAATTTCTTTAAATAGTGACTGATTTGATCTCCATGCTGTCCAATGGACTCTCAAAAGACTTCTTCAGCATCACAATTTGAAAGCTTCAATTCTACAGCATTAAGCTTTCCTTATAGTCCAACTCTCATAGTGATACATTGATTCTGGAAAAAAAAAACATAGCTTTGATTTCAAATTACTTAAGTTTAAATATACATCCTTCCTTTCTATTTTTAAAAAAGTAAACTACTTCAAAAAAAAGTTATATGTATTCTTGGTTGGAATCATCATGTGAGGCAGTTTCTTTTAACAGATTTTTTAAAATAAGTAGACAGTATGGAATGGAATCATTTACTGGTAAGTGAATGCATCAAAAGAGAATAAACCTAAATTAAAGGAGAATAAAAAGAGAATAAACCTAATAAAAAGCAGATATTGTTTTAAACATGAAAGAAAAAAGTCAACACTTCAACCACATATAGCGTTAACCCACTGAAAAAAAAAAACAAGTTTACTAGTGTTTTAAAAAAATTTCAAGTGAAGAAACTGGTTGGAAATGATTCAGGATTATGATTCCTATGCTGCCAACAACTCTAAGATTAATAAATAACTTGTTTTTCTTTAATCTTTTCCTAATTACTTCACACAATATAATTTCTAAACAAGTAAGAAACATCCTATAAGAACCCTGACATAGGCAATATCACTTTGTGATACCAAATAGCAATGCAATTCTCATAGCGGTAGCACATTTATAAAAATTATTAGATGTAACATGTAAGATATATTGAAAATAACTTTTCAAAATTGAAAACAAAATAATGCAACACACTAAAAAGAAACTTCATGACTAAATGTTTTCATTCACTCTTTTTACATCTATTTGCATTAGTTGAAATCACTAACAGGGATATTAATAAAATTCAGCAAAAGCTTCTATACTTTTCCCTTTTCAGATTTTCTCTCAAATGGGAAGTAGTAATCAAACCAAGGACAATGACAAGCACTAAAGGAAAAAAGATTTGCCTTGGACTATTTTAACATTATTAAAATTCCAATTTTCCATGTATGGTTTGGGTATGTCAATTACTGAGCATAAATATCATTTAGGGCATTTAATCTACTGTAACAATGAATCTTCTTAAAATAAGTAATAAAAAATTGTTGTATTCTTTAATTTCAACTGGTCGATTGAGATAGAGAATTATAATCTATAATCTTTCTAAGATCCAAAGGTAGTAATTTTTTTAATCCTATCTCCTGAAAGTATTTCATGTTTCTTCTCCATTGTATTCATAATCTTAGAACATTCTTAATCTTTAAGGAGTCCAGGTTTAACTACTCTACTATTTGAAAGAGAAAAAAAGTTGCAAATCAGGGAAAAAAATTATCCTTCTTAAAAAAATATTTATCATTTAATTAAAACTGCTATCTCCAAGATCACTGAACAGATTTTATTCATAGCTTTTCTTTGTATCCCTTCCATCAGTTACAATAAGTATTTGCAAATGAAAAAGAGGAAGAGAAAAAAATTCAACAAAACAGATTAACATCAAAAAAAATCTGATGTTACATGCAATATTCTGTAACCATGGAACCTCCCTCTGCAAAAGAACAGAGGAAGTGTCTTTCTTCACATATCTTAAGGGTCAAACTTGTTCTTTATAATTGTTGACACTAACAATTGTATATATTATTTTATAATTCTGCTTACTTTGTATCAGTTCATTTAAGTTTTTTCATGCTTTTCTACATTCAACACTCTCTTAACTTCTCAAAGCACAGTAATATTCCTTTCATTCATGTACCACAATTTGTTTATCCATTCCTCCAATTTATCAGTAGATATTTTGTTTCCCCTTAAAAATGTGTATAAATATTTTTATGTATATGTAACTTATCTTTGTCAATGATTTTCTTGGAACCGGAAACTGAGTGGCTGCCCATCAATTGGAGTTGGATAAGTTATGGTATATGAATGTTATGGAATATTATTGTTCTGTAAGAAATGATCCTCAGGATGATTTTAGAAAAGTCTGGCGAGACTCACATGAACTGATGCTAAGTGAAGTCTGTAGAACCAGGAGATCACTGTACACAGCAACAGCAAGATTATACAATGATCAATTCTGATGGACATGGCTCTTTTCGATAGCAAAGTGATTCAGACCAGTTCCAAGAGACTTGTGATGGAGACAGCCATCTGCACCCAGAGAGAGGACTGTGGGGACTGAGTATGGATCACAACATAGTATTTTCACTTTGTTGTTGTTATTTGCTTGTATTTCCTTTTTCATCTGATTTTTCTCGTTCTGCATGATAATTATGGAAATATGTATAGAAGAACTGCACATGTTTAACATATATTGGATTACTTGTTATCTAGGGGAGAGGATGGGGGGGGGTAAAGAGGGAGGAAAAAATTTGAAACACAAGGTTTTACAAGGGTGAATGTTGAAAACTATGCATGTTTTGAAAATTAAAAACTTTTTTTTAAAAAAATCACAAAGTCATCAAGACCAAGTATGATCTCAAATAAAGCACAGATCATCATTCAAACCAACAATAAATCAACAAATATTTATAGGAAAAAAAACCACAAACCTCCTTGGAGTATATGCCTACCAGAGGAATTTCTGGATCAAAGGGTATTTTGGTCACTTTCTTTGCGTAATCCAAATTTCTTAAAAGAACAGTCATACCAATTCACAGCTCCAAGAACAATGCATTAGTGTGGCTGTTTTTCCACAGCTCTTCCAATTTTAACTATTTTCTGTCATTTGTCATCTTTGACAATATGCTGGATGCTCTGATTTGCATTCCTTTATGAAATGTTTTGGAACATTTTTTTAATATGGTTGTTAATAGTTTCCAGTTCTTCCTCTTAGAAGCGTTTGTTCCTATCCTTTGACCATTATGTCTACTAGCAAATGACTTCTGGTCAAAGACGTCTATTGGAGATTCACACCTTGGATACCAAATCTCATGAAAAATACTACATACAAAGCTTTTTCCCAGTTGACAATTTCCTTTTCTATCCTAGACACATTAATTTTATTTGTGAAAAAGTTTTTCAATTTTAATTTTTTTAATAAAAAAGAATCAATTTTATCTTTTGTAATTGCTCCTATCCCTTGTTAAGAATTAATCCCCTACTCTGAACTGTAAAAAGTATACAATCTAGTTCTCTTAATTTTTTATTAATATTCAATTCACATGTTTATTTTGAATTTATTGTAGAATATGGTGCAAGGTACTGGTCTAAGCTAATTTGTGCCATAGTCTTTTCCAGATTTCTAACATTCTTTTCAAACAGGAGTTCTTTTCTAAAGTAATTCATATTTGGGGGTTAATGAAAACAAAATTACTGAGTTCCATTATTTCTTATTCTACTTTCTGCAGTGTGTTTTACTGATCTACTTATCTATTTTTAAAATGTACCATAAGTTTTAAATAACAGATGTTTTTTTAAAAATCCTATGCTTTGCTACTTTATAATGTTTGGCATATAGAAGTGCTATTCTCCCTTCATGCCTTTCATTTTTTTCCATTATTTCCCTTAATTCTAGATTACAATTAATTTTGTTTAATCTCCTAAATAACTTTTTTTAGAGTTATGCTCTAAAATGCTCTCTTACACCTCAACTTATACCTCAACTACCCTCCTACAATCTGTCAACTCTTTTCCTACTTTTGGAGTTATATTTCATTTATTCATAACCTCTCCTATCATCCTCCTCCCTTTACAATCTTCTTATATTTTATTCCCTTCTACAGACTCTAGGATTCAGTGACACTAACACTGTTCCTTAAACAAGACAAAACACTCCTATCTCCTGACTCTCACAATGATCCCTCACATTCCTGGAGTATTTTCTTCCTCATCCTGATGGCTCTCCTGGTTTCCTTCAAGTCTCAGCTAAAACTCTACTTCCTGAAAGAAGCTTTTCCTAACTCTTCTTAATACTAGTACTTGAGATTAAACAAATTGGAAAATTTATCTTAAATAATTTTGTTTATACATAGCCCCACCAATAATGCATTAGTATGACTGTTTTTCCACAGCTCCTCCAACATTGACTATTTTCTGTCATTTGTCATCTTTAACAATATGCTGGGCATTCTGATTTGCATTCCCTTAAATGTTTTGGAACATTTAATATAGTTGCTAATAGTTTCCAGTTGTTCCTGGAATCTTCCCTATTAGACTATAAGTTCCTTGACAGCAGAAATAGTTTCTGCCTTTCTTTTTATTCCCAGGGCATTTATTTTTTGGTTAGCTTTTTTTTTTTTTTTTAGTCCTTTTTTCTTTCACACTTTTCTATTAAGGACTTCTTTATCTTGTTCTCTTCACTGATTTTCTTCAATGTCTATTCTAAACTTTTATTGTTTTGATTCATGAACTATATGCTTATTTCTTCCTTCTATCTCTTTATGTACCTCATGGAATTAAAGTTTCTGAAGTACTAGGTTTGATCTTCCTCTTCTAACTAAATTCTATATAGATCATAACCCATCAACTTTTTTTTCCCATTTTGACTCACTCTTAAAAAATACCAAGTCTTGAAGGAAATAATGAGAATGAAAGTATTGCCCTCACTATGATGAGTCTTTTTCCCTTTTGCTAAGTGATCTACACTGGTTCATACCCCACTTTTTGGATGTCAGTTACACCCAGTAACTCCAACTTCACTTCTCCTGAATCAAGATGTTGTCCATGGAAATATATCTCTTTCATTGAGGAAGTGTCCTGATGGTACACCAACAATCTTTCTATTGATAATGTTTCCTGTACCTAAAAATTTTGGTTATTTTCTTATATTATTTTGTGCATAATGGTGTTCAGGTTCTTGGATGTCATGCTTTTTAAGGAAGGCCTATAATTCTTAAATTGTCTCTCTGCATCCTGTCTTCAAGACAAATAGCCCTTGCTTATTTAGAAGTCATATGTTCTTTTATTTTTATTGTCTTTTGCTTCTCTTTTTCCAGACTGCCCTTTACTTCAGTATATTTGCATTTCAAATCTGTCGTTCTTTTTCATTTCTTTAATAGACTTGCCCTTGTGGATTCGTTTTACTAACCTGCTAATTATCTCTGCTATATAGTCTATAAATTTTATTTGTTCCCTTATAAATTCCTCTTTTAATTTTTCCTGAACCCTACTGGAATATCATGCTGTTATGTTCTATGCTCAACTGAGAATCCATAGATTTGTGTTTTATCAGCAACTGGTTTGATTAACTTAATCTTGTAATATTTGTAAAGAATATTATAATTTATAAATACTTTAGTAATCATCCTTTCCTCTCATTTAACATACTGTTGATTTATGTGCTTATGTACTAGGTTTCTTAGTGAACTGTCCATCTTAAAATCTCTGATAGCTTTAGAAGTTTTTTTCCCTTATAATTCCCTGTCATTCAATTTCTGACTCCTCCTTCTTTGATTATTTGTATACTCTTAGACCTGAAGCTCAATTAATGTCTCAGTCTCCTCCAAGATTAGCAAATTTACTTTCCTCTAGTCTTAGTTCCTGCTCCAAGTACCTGTGGGAATAAGACTGGTCCAAATTATATTTCAATCCAATTTCCTTCAGACTAGGGAAAGCAACAAATGCTGACTCTCTGCCCTATTCCATCTATTCTTTAATTCTCTGGCTAAACAGAATGAGTGTCTGCTGCTTTTTGCAAAATTGGGAAAAGATATGTTCCAGGCACAGAACCTGTTACATTTGAAGTATCTTAATTTAGAAATCACGCAAGGCAAAAGGAAGTCTTAAATTCTTTCCTCCTTGTTCCCCATACTATCTCATATGACTAGGTAAAATCAATGCCCAGAGCTTGCTGCAAAGGAGTGAAAGGACAGGGATGTGCCAGGAGAACCTCTTTAGCAAGATGAAAATCCCTGAATGAGTCCCAAAGCACAAATGGCATGTCCCCCTAGCTAGAGCATGGAGGGAGACCAGTGCAGAGTAGGCACTTTAAGACTAAAGATGAGCTGGTATGCTTCTTACTGTCTTATCCTGTGGATTCAACAGTAACTGTTCCATCTCTTGGGTCTCTTTGGGAGGTTTTTTAAGAATTATTAGAACTGGAAAAAATAGGGGGGGGGTTCTCCATCTTGTGGGTCATGTGACTTGGAACATTGTGATTTGGAACACTCAACTATTAAATAAAATGGTTTTTTCCTCAGTCCTCTTAATCCTTCTTGACCTCTCTATAACATTTCACTCTTTATACTCCTCCTCCTCCATTCTTTCCTTCTTTAATTTTCCAGACATTTATTATTGTTTTCTCCTGAGTTTCCTACATGTCTAACTGCATTTTTTGCTTTGCAGGATTATCTTCACTATCCCCTCAAGGCATATTCCAGTCAATATGGCTGTGTGAATAGCCAGATCCCCTACATCTACTGGGGGGAAAGCGGGGGAGAACAGCGAGGTGGAGAAGCAACAACAAAAATTTATGCCAATCCAATTAATTATCAAAAAATTCAGTGAGAAACTACAGTAACTGATCTCTTCAAACCCCAAACTATTTAATAAATTATCCATCAATTCATGGAAAAGAAAAAGGGAATTGCCAAAAAAGCTAACACCAAAACAGACAAATAAGTCTCCCAGAATGACTAATAATAGGCAAGGGCCCATAGGGCTTTCTGTTCAGAATCATCAAAAAAGTCACAGGGTAGGGGCAAGCTACTTGGTACATGGATAGAACACCCACTCTGGAATCAGAAAGACCTGCGTTCAAATCTAAACTCAGATATTTAACAATTACTAGCTGTATGACCTTAGGCTAATCACTTAACTCCAGTTGATTTGCACCCCATCCCCCAAAAAGAAAGTCATAGGGTGGTTATAAATCTAAATTAATGTTCTTGGAAGCCCCATAAAGCAGCAGCAATCATAACACCCTGGAGCTCTGAGGTCTCTAAGCACAATATCTTGAGACACCATAAAAAGTCCTGGATATCTATCTCTCTTAACCTCAAAGATTGGGAGAAGGTTGGGCCCAGGAAGCCAGGTGACCCAGGGGCAGACATTGACTATCCCACAGATTACCATCTCACTCAAATCACAGTAGAGGACTGAATCTATTTAGAAACTACAGATTCACAGTTTCACTTACAATCCATTTTTTTATTTTCTCTAAATAAATAGAAATGACAATTTTAAATGACATTTTGGTTAAGGATTTTTTAAAAAGCATTTAAATAAAAAAAAATTGGGATGTCCTGTTAAAAATGAAAGCAAACATACCCCATAATTGAAACAAAGCACAAATTTAAAAAGTAATTGTAATTTCTCCTAAATATATATATATATATATATATATATATGTATATAGAGAGAGAGCAAGATGGAATAGTATTGTTCTATGGGAAATGATGAGCAGGATGCTCTCAGAAAAAAAAATAATAACAAAACCTTCAAAGTCCTCCATGAATTCAAGCAAAGTGAAATGTCCTATATACAAAGTAATAACAATGTTCAAGGCTGACCAGCTGTGAATTATTTTGCTATTCTCAGTAGTTCAATAATCCATGACTACTCTAAAGGACTTATGAAAAATCCTATCCATACCCAAAGAAGGAATTGATTGTGTCTGAATACAGATTGAAGCTATCTTTCTCTCTCAATCTTTCTTTTTCTTTTTAATTTAATTTTTTTAAGTGTGTTTATTTTCATTAGAATAGGAGATCTATGTTTTCTTTCACAACTTGACTTTTATGGAAATATTTTGCATAACTTCACATGTGATTTCTTAATTGTGGGTGGGGATAAGGGAAAGAACCTGGAATTCAAAAATTTTAAAAACAAATATAAAAAATTTTTTGTTTTGAATGTAATGTGGGAAAATATTAAATAAGTAAACAATTTTAAAGTAAATATATACATACACACACAGAATTGGGAGGGAATTATATTACAACATATACATTTTTTAATCCCAAAAAAGCAAATACAATTTGACAATGTCTGAATAGGCAGATTCAATCATATCTCCAAGACTTACCAGTTGAGTGACCATGATTAAGCCACTTGATTTCAGTCTCTTCCTGTCAAAAGGAGCTAATACCTGTATTACATAACTCACAAGCCTAAAGTGAAAGTCAAATAAAATCATATGCATAAGGTGTTTTGCAAATCTTAAAACATTACAAATGTCAATTATTATCACTATCATCTGCTTGTTATAACCTTAAAATTAATGTTTAATTCCAGCACTGCTCTCTTCAGCTATTATTAAGGACTGAAGTGAGCAACTGTCATCTTAAACTTGAGAACTTTATGATTGTAGTCATGTGTAAAAAATGTTGGTTCACAGTAGAGCTCTTACATCTTATAAAATCCACTTTAAGCAGGGAAGCAATTTTACAGTATTTTACGTAACTACTTTACAACCACTATTGTAGTGGGAAAGAAAAAAAAACAACAGCTGTTACATAAAATCCTACAAAAATCTAAACCATTTTAATTTAACGGTAAGCCCACACTCACTGTGCTACAAAAGAACAGTCCAACTGGTATTTATTTTGACAAATATGCTTAAGGACTACAAAAAGGAAATAAAATGCTGCTTAGAGAAGTATCCATCACTACCCTAAATATTAATCACAAGAGTTGTTCAAACAAATCTTCCTCAGTCCAATGGGCACACAGTTGATTTTTTTCAAATGCAGTACTTATCACCAAATGCCAATATGCTGACTAATTGTCTGAAATTGAAATACCAGTCTAGCTAAGTACAGGAAAAAACTCTTCACTTGGATACCTTTGAAGAAATCTTTTTTTACTTTCTTTTTTTTTTTTTGGACACAATAACTCTCAAAGATCACCTGAACCATGGAAGGGTAGTTAGTAATACTCATCAGAGGAATGAAATCTACACTAATGGAAACTGAAAATCCTTAAAGTAACAAGCAAGTACAGACTTTATATTTATCCCTAGAATTAAGATAACATTTTATTTTTTTTTTGCACTACTTTGTTATTATTATTATAGCTCCTATCATAGTCTTTATTTTCGCTACAAGGCTAACACCAAGGCAAGGACCATAATCTTCACTGTCTTTGGCTCCCCCATAGTACAGAGACCAACCAAAAAGTAGGAGTTCAATAAATATTTGTTAAGCTAAATTGATACTTAAATGGAGATGCTATCTCATCAAGGTGAGAATTGCCTCCAGTGAAACAACTGAAAAACATCTTGCACCTTTTTTTTCCCTGTTTGATGCTTGCCCAATTCTCTCTCCACAGAGCATTTACTCAACATAGTACAAGATTTCAGGAGTATTTATTTATTAAATACCTACTACGTGGGAAGATTTGCACCAAGTGTTGGGTAACAAATACAATTACAAAGTGAGCTAGAAGATAAAAACAACAAAACATTGTAAAGATAAATTTTGAAATATTATAACCTTTAATAATGAGCACCACAATGATCAACTATGATTCCAGAGGACCCATGAAAAAGAATGCTGAACCTTTCTGTCAGACATGATTGATTAAATAAATATGAAATAAGCACACTTTTTAAATATATCCAATGTTTGATTTTTGCTTGACATGATTTTTGGTTACAAGTATTTCGTTTCCCTTTCTTTCAGGTTAGAGAAGGTGGGAGGATGAAAAAATAAAAGTTTGTTAATTTTTTTAAATTAGTAACAAAAATACAAAGAGATAATCTCTGCCCTCAAGGAGCTTACCTTCTACTGGGATATAAGTTTATTAATTTAAAAAAATACAGAATTCATACAAAATAAATAGAGTTTTTATGAGGTTTTTCTTAACAAGACCTCAACAATAAATAAATTCTGTAATTGATTTGAGAGAATTATAGAATCTTGTTCACTGGAAGAAGGCAAATTATACCACACAAAAAATATCTAGTAATGAGACCAAGAGGATCAATCCCTTCCACTGGCTCCATATGTAAAAAAAAAAAAAAAAAAAAAACCCTAAATAAACAAAAAACACTGCAACATCCAGCTGGGAAAATGGGAAGCAGTGAAAGCTCAGAGCAATTGTGAGGATCCCACTTCTCCCCAATTTTCTCAGTTCTTTCTACACAGATCTTCATAACAATATTCTAAGTCAAATTATCTATTATCCATCTGAAAGACAGCTCTACATCATTAGTAATAAGAGAAATACCTATTAAAACAATTCTAGAGTTTTATCGCACTCCCAACAAAATTCACAAAATGTGGGAAAAAAATCAAAATTTAAGGGACTGCAGAAAGATAGGCATATACAATTTTAGTCAATCTACAAATTCTTCCAACAATTCTAGAAAGCTTTTAGAAAAGTCACTAACCTGTCCATATCTTTTGAACAAAGATCCTACTGCTAAATACAAGATAAACTGTCCCTCTTAAGGTCCTTTTCATATGGAGCAATTTAGTAATGAAAAGATCAAAAATTATATTTTTACATAAAGTTAAAGGTTCTTATCAATAGCTAAAGTATTCAACATATTGTCACTGTTTAGATACACATTTTGAGACCTAAAAGCAGTAGGAAAGAAGTTTTTAAAAATAAAAACTTCTAATATGTACACAAAGAAATATAGGATGAGTAGTTTTAAAGAAAATGAACTATGTAGTCAATACAGTCTCAAAATACCTAGTGACAATGTAGAATAATGTCTCAACTCTGTCAGCATTTTGCTGTTTTAAAGATGTAGCGAAAATAACTTGTTTAATAAAAACTTAGAAATTTGAGTATAAAAGGATTTCAAGAACATTAAAGCAGATGTTAAACTCAGTTGAAATCTTTAGAATGGCAGAGGACTATGGCAGCTTAAAATATCTGAATATAATTTTATGACTAAAGAGAGTAAAACTAAAATAAAAAAAAGTCAGATATTTGGGGCCTAAGGTATGATTATAAAAGGACTACATGTTTGATAGGGGAAATCTGGAGAGAGATGACTATTTAAGTGAAGGGTCAGTTACTGAGAGACAGAGGTATTTAATTAAGCCAATGAGAGTATAGAACTGGACTTAGTACCTAAGAATTAAAGACTGAGGAGGGGTACTAAAAAGCTGCTCCACGATAGATGTGGAAGTAAGAAGCAGTCAGCTGACAGAAGGCTTCAGCTACAAGATTTCTGATTGAGGGGAGAGGGAACTGACTTAACATCTATCTCTTCAGCACCCTCTGGAGGTGGAGAGATGAAGCTTTTCCTAAGGGCCTATTGCTTTCTGCTGCCACCTCTGGCTGACAAAGCTTGACTTATATCCGCTTTGTATCCTCTTGTTTATTGGCTAAGAATGAATGAAGGCATTTATTAAGCTTTACTGCAAGGAAAGCACTGGCTAAGAACTGGAGCTGCAAACATGGCAGTCCCAGCTTTCAAGGTGACCTTCTACTTGGGAGAAAATAAGATTTCAGCCATGAGCTGACAAAAAGTCCCATGGTCCTTAAGATACAGTGGCAAAGGAGACAGCAATGCTCCTTTAATGTCATTTAAAGTAACAAATTCACGGGGCAGCTAGGTGGCGCAGTGGATAGAGCACCAGCCCTGAAGTCAGGAGTTCAAATCTGGTCTCAGACACGTAACAGCTGTGTGACCTTGGGCAAGTCACTTAACCCCAATTGCCGCAGCAAAAAAAAAAGTAACAAATTCACATTAGATACTGAACCTTTTGACAATACCAAGAACTCTGGTTACAAGAACCTTCTTTTCTGGGTCTGTAGTAGAGGTGGCTATAGCAAAGAGATCTTAAAGGAAGGAAAGGGCCCCACATGTGCAAGAATGTTTGTGATAGCCCTTTTTGTGGTGGCAAGAAACTGGAAGCTGATTGAATGCCCATCAATTGGAGAGTGGCTGAATAAATTATGGTATATGAATGTTATGGAATATTATTGCTCTATAAGAAATGACCAGCAGGACGATTTCAGAGAGGCATGGAGAGACTTATATGAACTGATGCTGAGTGAAACGAGCAGAACCAGGAGATCGTTATACACGGCAACAAGACTATATGATGATCAATTCTGATGGACATGGTTCTCTTCAACAATGAGGTGATTCAGGCCAGTTCCAATGATCTTGTGATAGAGAGAACCATCTGTACCTAGAGGGAGGACAATGGGTCCAATGGTGTGGATCACAGCATAGTATTTTCACACCTTTTTGTCGTTGTTTGCTTGCTTGTTTTTTTTTCTCTCATTTTTTCCCTTTTGATTTGATTTTTCTTACACTACATGATAAATGTAGAAATATGTTTAAAAGAATTACACATATTTAACCTATAATGGATTGCTTACTATCCAGGAAAGTGAGAAGGGAGAGGGAAAAAAATTTTCAACACAAAGTTTTTCACAGGGTGAATATTGAAAATTATCCTTGCATGTATTTTGAAAAAAGGAAAAAAAAAGCTATAACTATTTAAAAAAAAGAATGAGAGACAAAGAGAAAAAATAAATAATTAAAATGAAGAAAGGGGGGGGAGGGATTTGGCTATAGCACCTGAAAGTACAGTTGTCAGATGTAACCTCTAAAGGATTTTTGGTTTCCTTGGATGGTGACTACAGGCACTAGACTGGGAACACTGCTATTCCCAAGGCTTTCGGGTTCAGGTCATGGTGGTGGCTTGACTTGTTTTGCATGTTACCTCCTGTCTCTCTCTTGAAGATGCACTGCTTCAGCTAAGCTGGTCTGTTTGCCTTATGGGGAGCAAGAAGTTGGTAGCTGATGGAATAATTGGTCCCCCACCTTGTTTAGTTTTATTTCGTCAAACTTAACTGGTCAACTTGAGCTATGTTGCTGTGAGCTCCATTCTGATTTTACAACACAACATCCAGGTGAGTAAAATAAATAGCTTAAAATAACTAGCAGAGATAACTAGTTTGAAGAGTTTATGTATATATAGTTTTTGAATTTAAAGGTCACTTCTATTTACACATGAGATTCCTAATATTCTGATGGTGACTGTAAATAGAGCATAGCATTTATAAGCCATTTCTATGTTCAAATATAGAAGAAAAAAGGATCTTCCCATCTGAAGAGTAGCTAGGACAACAAGAGCTAATGTTCCTAGACATCAAAAGCCCCAGATCAGAGATGTAAATGACCCTAAGCACAGGGGTTTTTTTTCCTGCAAGTGTTTTCTTGACACAGTCTTATATATATGCATCTAATCTTCACCACAGATACCGTGAGCCTCAGTGGGAGGGTGCATTCGGAGCAGTCAGTCACTACCGTGACATTTTAGGAGTGGTGAGGACCATCAATAGCCAAATGATTTAGGTCTACAGCCTACATGTCAGTCAGTAAACAAGCATTTATTAATCACTTACACTGTATCGAGATTCTGGGCTAAGGGTAAGCTAGGGGTACAAAAAAAGGCAATAAACAAAACAAACAACCCTGCCTTCATGAAGTTATAAAGACATTCATTTCAAAAAGATAACATATACACAGAAGACTCACTGCAACATGTCTGAGAAAACAAAGAACTAGAAATGAAATAGATGCCCATGCACAGGTTATTGACTAAACAAACTGGACAGCAGGAATAAAGGACACCTCTTGAAGCCCCTTCCCTCCCTCCATACAAAATATGTAAATACAAAGAATTCAGAGAAGCTTAGAACAGTTAATCATCCAGTCTAGGCTTTAGGACCTCAAAGGAGAAGGAAAACCCAACAAATTTCCAGGCAATTCTTTTCACTTTGGGACAGCTTTAACAGTCAGCAAGTTTTTCCTGAAGTCAAGCTTAAATTTGTCAGGTTTTGGCACCTTCTACCCACTGCTCCTGCCCTCTGGGCCCAAAGCAGAACAAGTCTAATCACTTTAAATACTTGAAGGCGAGTACCCTATTCTACACTCCTCCCTACCCTTCAGTCTTCTTTTCTTGTAAGTATGTCTACCTATTTCAAGTAATCCTCAAAAGTAATGCAGACTCAAGAACAAATGAGATTCATGTCTGCACTTATCCTGGGATGCAGGAATTTATCATTCAAAAAATTAATATGCCAAAACAAAAACAGTTTTCACCCAATCTTAAATAAATTTTTGTACTTGTTTTTTATTACATTTTCTAACTTGTCTAACTGAATGAAAATGGAAATTCAGGCTTCAGTTTAGAAAAAAATGAATAAGAGATATGATTAAGTGTAAGTTCCAAATATCTAAATGAGAGGCAGCATGGTATAGTGAGTAGAGAGTCAGTATCAGAGGAGGAAAACTGGGTTCAAGTTTAGCCTCTGATTGGTGGGGTTATTATCTTTCATTCTCAAAGAAGACTGAAATGGCATCATTATAACGTTAAGAGTCAAGTTAATGTGTCTGACCATGGCTGCTCAGATCACTAGTTCAGTGCTCTGCCAGTTTGGGCATAAATACTCCATAATGAATGTTTGGGGTGGATTCTCTAACTTAGCACATCTTGTATTTCTTTTGAGCTACTTCAATTCTGCTTTGCTCATAGAACACAGCACCTTCAATGATGAGGGCACACAAAGCTGGGTGGTCCTGTGCCAATGTCTCCCAAGTCATGCAATCAACTCTAAAGTTCATAAGAGATCCTAGCTGAAATTCCAACTGAAGAAGAGATTTTGAATTCCATTAAGCCTCTCTTCCATGGCAAAGCACATGGTACTAATTCTATTCTAGCTGAGATTTACAAAGTGTGGGATTCATTGCTCATAAAAAAGCTGACTGAAATTTTCCAAGTTATATGTAAAGAGGAGATTATCTCCCAGGAATTCAAGGATTGCCTCCACTGTCAATCTCTATAAAGGGAAAGGAAAAAAAGACTGTCCTAGGACAATCACAGAGGGTCTCTCTCTTAGTCACTGCTGGGCAAGATTCTTTCCAAAGTCCTCTTTAACAGGCTGATCTTTCACCTGGAAGATGGTCATCAATATGAGAGTCTGTAAGGCTTCAGAAGGGACTAAGGAACAGTGGATGTAGTGTTTGCTGCCCAATAACTCCAGAAGAAATGCCAGGAGCAGAACAGCACAACATTTGTAGTTCTAACCAAAGCCTCTGATACTGTCTCAAGAGCTTAAGGGAAATTATGTCAAAATTTGGTTGCCCAGAAAAGTTCATCAGAATTATGTCAGTCTCTGATATATTATACTAGCAATATAGCCCTATATATGTTATTTAACCTCTCACTGCTCCCAGTAAACTATAAATTGTATAATAGTTGTGGATCCACATTGGCAAAGAGAGTTTCCTTATCGGTAATATTCTACTACATAGAAATTGTAGGTCTGGACCTCTCCCCTTCCCAATTTCTCTCAATATGCCCTAATTATACTATTTATGTTCCATATATTAATTATTAAGATTAGTCTGAAGTTAATTCTGAAAAATTCGTTTTCCCAAAAGATTCATTATCTGAACAGAAAAAAAGACTACATTTATCCAACACCTAAAGAGGTCACATGTTTATGTCTCCTAATGATGAAATATAAATGAAATATGTTATTTTCTAAATTGTATATTGAGTAATTTGTAAAAATTATGAGCTATGCTTTAAAATTTAGTCAGCTCTGCTGGACATATATACAAGTTTTATGAAATGTGGTCCACAGTTATTTAGATATTACCTATACTGTGAATCTTAAAAGTTAAAAAAAAAGGTAGTTTTGAAAACAAGGAACAAGAAATATTGACTTGCAAAAGCAACTGATAGTTTGAATGGAACATCTAGTTAGAATCTCACAAGCTAAGGTATTGATTTTTTAAACAATTTTTTTTCCTCAATCGGTATATATGTTAAAATTGGAAACTTGACTGTAAATTATATAGGATTCCTCTTCATTTTTGTACTAGGCTATCTTATGTCTATTTAGCTATCACTTATGAAAGTTGTGAAATTGCTAATTAAGTTGTTTGGGGTTACTGTCTTAATATTGAATCCTAAAATTGTTAAGGATTACTGATGTGATACATTGTTGGAGAGAGAGATGTTACAAGACAGAGAGAAGCATGATGTTTTGGCTGGCACCAAAAGATGTGGTTCCAGGCCCCCAAAACAGAGGGATAGAATAGACACCAGGAATGGTAAATGTGAAATAGAGTTGAAGAGCATGGAAAGGAGTTTTAATAATTAATGATGGAAAGGGAAAAATCCTTAATGGAACTTGCCATTTGCAGGAAAAAGGAAACACCCCATGGAGTTGGAGCTCGGGCAGGCTAAATCCTGAAAGGGATTTAGCACCCTAAAAAGAGTTAGCTATAAGGAAGAGAAGTGGGTCATAAAGCATAGTGTAGTTAGGAGAGATACCATGTGGCAAGGGGGAAGGAGAAAGGGAAAAATCTATCAGCTTGGGAAGATGAAGACTTAGCCCACCTTTCCCTCACCGGATGTGGCTGCTCCTTAAAAGTGAGAAAACAAACTCACTCCCTCACTCACTGGAGCTCACCCCCCAACTTCTACCACCCTCCTTGCTGGTTAAATGAAATTACTTTAATATTAATTGCTTCTGTTGTTTAAAGGAATAGCTTACATTTACCTGGTGTTAATAACTGAATGTTTTTATTTTTCAAATCGGTGGCTGTTCTAAGGCAAAGTCATTTGTGAGGTTATAGCAAAGGTTCTACCAATTAGCACAACAAGGAACTTCTAAGAAGCTTTATTAGATTTCTGGTTAACTGCAAATTCTCTGAAAGTGGTTATTTCAAAACCCATTTAGCAAATTATCTAATATGTATTAAGTGCATCATGATCTCATTGTTTAATGAATGAGATCTATGGCTTTCTTGCTCTATAGGCACATAGGATAGTTTAGGATTTAAAACCTTGTTTAGTGAAACTTGCTATTGAGATGAAATCTCTTGGGATTATAACTGTTATTGTTTTGAGTTTTGAATTGGGGGGTGATTATCTGTTGAATTATTGTTAGTAACCCACCATTTGACAGTTGAATTGGCTAAAGTAGAATTGTTACTACATAACTTTTTGTCAATTGTGCCCTCAGACTTAGGCCCTGAAGAATCAATTTTGATGCTATTGTAATCATGCCCCTGCCTTTTCCCTCCTATAATCCGAGTAAGTGGTCAATAGAAGTCATAAACACAGACCAAGTATATAATATTTTGCTGTTTTTGATCTGAAAATATGTAGCCATTAAATTTTATAATTAAGTAATAAATATTTGGCCTGGTCATCTATCTGTTACTAGATGTATGTGTCTGTATGAAATAAGGCCCTTTAAGGACCTTATGTACATGTAAGAACAACTAATACAACTGTCTGTGGGACCTGTTATTTTATTAGTTATTGAAACTAAAGCTGAAATATCTTTGGTTTGGAGAAGAGGATTTTGGTGTATAGTTTTCTTAGAGGGATATAATTTATGGAATGTTATGTTATACATATCAATGAGAAAATTTATAGAAATGTGAGCAGTTTTTAAACATCTTCAGGGCAACTTTTAATCCCGTAGGCAAGCCTTCTTAGGCCTACAACAGGCTATAAAGGGTCTGTGAAATCTATTTTCATTGGTCTCAGGCTAGGAACCCAAATAACTTCTGAAAAGGCCACTAAATCCCCTTCTCCTAAAAATTATAGGGATACTTATCAACATGTGTGTGTGTGTATCTATATAAAGGTAACTGGCAGGAAGAGGAGGACCACGTGTTACAACTGGAAATTTCATTCCTAGCACAGCCCTATCAGAAGAATTAGCAGAGAATTCAGGGATTAATTATCTATCCAGTGTAAGGAGATCTGTGCAGGAGTTAATAGACTTTTATGAAGTGGGATGTAAAAAATATATATATATAGCCAAATGTGAGGAGTTACAAAAGTATGTGGAAACCAAATTATTAAAAAGAAAAAAATGGAATTGTGAGAAATCAAAGTGGAGAGATGAAACTTAAATTAGAAAACTGAAACTCACAAGGACATCAAGGAATAATCAAGGGTGGAATTTATGTTCTCCCAAAAGAATGTAAGCTCCTTGAAAGCAAAGACTATCTATGTAATGAAAAGTAGAGATTCATGTCCTGTAAATTCTGTAACATCCATTTAATAGGGAATCAGGGATGGGAGCCCATAAGTCAAGAAGATAGGGGACATCCCAAAAATGAGATGGATATAGAAATTGAAAAACTGTATCAGGGTTAGTGTGAAAGATCCTCAAATGAACAAAAAAAAAAAAAGAGTAGGGTTAAGAGGTATAAAAGTGAGCCTACTCAGAAAACTGACCCTTGCCAGGATTTAGAGCTATAGTTCCAGAACCCCCCCCCACCTCCTTGCTTGTACCCTTGCTTAATCTCAAACAAACTGATTTGTAATCTCTAGATCCCCTGTTCTTGTACCCGACGGTGGAGTTGATTCCCCTGACAAACTGTGAGCCCTGAGACAAAAATCAGGAACAGCTAAAGCCCAAATTCAAGGTATTAAAAAAAACTGCTCTGTTGCCTGTCCTTTGCCTCCTTTCACTAGAGTATCCTGGTGAAGATGAGACCTCTTTCCTGCAGGAATTGAATAAACTGCTTTCTGTACTGGCTCTGAGAAACTTCTATTTGAATTATTTAGTGTTGATGGTTGCTGTCCCACACATTGTACATTTCTATTTAATTAAAAATTGCAACAGTAGATCAGGTTTTTTTCTAAGAAAAATACCAAGTGGATAACAAATTTCTTCCTCTGTAACCCACAGATATTTACCGATACATACTTTTGGGAAAAGCATTGGTCAAATTAGCTGAATCCAAATCACTGAATTGCAAAACATTACAAAAACATTTTTTACCTCCATTAAAAATTACACCTATCAAATAAACATAAAAGATAAATTTGGAAGTAAAAAAAATCCATTCTTTCTAGTATTAAGAGATTTCTGAGAGAGAAAAAAAGGATAGAAGGAATAATCTGTAGAATTTTCAAATAATTTGTTTTAACAGGAAAATGGAGTGAAATGTCATTACCCTTGACAAAAATGATAAAGTTCCAGGTTTCACAAAAATCTGGATAAAACTGAAGAACTGTCACAATATGGCGAACTGCAGACATCATTCTCTGTGAGCTCCTTAGATCTTCCCTCAGACCCAGAATAAATTAAGCCTCTGAACTGGTTCTGGTGTGAGGGCTCCATCAAACACTTGGAGTACAACGTACTTCTATCAAAAATTTACTTTGGAAGAACTCCAAAGCAGGTCAGTTTCAGACGGGCAGGGGATCAGCAGCTTGCCCCACTCAGGCACCAGTGCGCACCTGGGGCACAAGTCCAGGGCTGGTACGGAGCAGCAGATTTTAGGCACCCAGGAAGTCCCTGGGAGATGTTTGGGCCACTTCGCTCTGCTTGTGGGCAGGTGCTTTGGCAAATCTGCCTTTGTTGTAAAGGGTGGATTGAGAGCAGCTGAAAGAGTGGTCCTAGTGCGGATCTAGCCCAACCAGCCCCACACTGTAAGTCAATTCCACAAACTGCCCCAGGGCAAATTGAAATGGCTGTGGAATCCCTTGCTTGATCCAGACCTCAGCTCAAAAACATGAGCAAGAAGCAGAAGAGAGCTCTCACTATAGACAGCTTTTACAGAAAGAAGGGCAGACCCCAGATCCTGAGGTTCCTATAAGCAAAGCAACCCCAGAGGAAGCCACAAAGGCGGACAGGAGCTGGTCCCCATTTCACAAGGCTTTCCTGGAAAATTGCATAAAGGGTGCTTAAAATAACTATTCAATATTATTGTTCTAT
This sequence comes from Myrmecobius fasciatus, assembly GCA_023553655.1. Taxonomy (NCBI): domain Eukaryota; kingdom Metazoa; phylum Chordata; class Mammalia; order Dasyuromorphia; family Myrmecobiidae; genus Myrmecobius; species Myrmecobius fasciatus. The sequence continues at coordinate 160,096 of JAJPUD010000236.1, forward strand.
AAGAAACGATCAGCAGGATGATTTTAGAGAGACTTGGAGAGTTACATGAACTGATGTTAAGTAAAATTAGCAGAACCAGGATTTCACAGCACACAGCAACGGCAAGACTATATGATGATCAATTCTGATGAGAAGATTCGGGCCAGTTCCAATGATCTTGTGATGATGAGAGCCATCTATCCAGAGAGAGGACTGTGGGAACTAAGTGTATATCACAACATAGCATTTTCACTCTTTTCGTTATTGTTTGCTTGCATTTTAGTTTTTCTCATTTTTTTCCTTTTTCATCTGATTCTTCTTGTGCAGCAAATAATTATATAAATATGTATACCTATATTGGATTTACATATATTTTTACCATGTTTAACATATATTGGATTACTTGCCATCTAGGATAGGGGTAGGGGAGGGGGAATTGGAATACAAGGTTTTGCAAGGGTCAAAGGTGAAAAATTATTCTTGCCTATGTTTTGAAAATAAGCTTCAAAAAATTTTTTTTTAAAAAACCAAAATTTTTTGGTTATTTTAAAGTTAAAGTTATTTTATGTAAAATGTATTTAAGTAATTATATTTATTTATTTAAAAGTAAATTTTAAAGTTATTTAAAAGTAAAAACAAAAGATCCCAGTCCATGAACCACAGAGTTTTCCTTACTGTTTTGGGTTTGGTTTGGTTTTGGTTTTTTAAACTCTCTGAAGGTTTTACACATTTCTCATGAAGGATGGTGGGCAGTCCAAAATACTGTGCTGGATTTTGAACGAACATGGGACTTAAACTTAGTTGTCACGGCATTCACAAACTAGTACATTTATAGTTTCTTTCTTAAATAAAAATCGCCTTTTATTTTGTTGAGGATCTTAGCTGCCACAAGACTACCTTGATCATACTTCCATGACTACAGCTAAAAGAAGGATTTTAATTTAACTGGGCTTAAGAATGAAGCATTTTATTGCCCTATAAGAATAATAGTATTTTAACATAATCTGAATTATGATTAATAGCAACACTCACCCAACAGGGTCTCAGAGAGCTCCTAATGAAAATAAAGCACTTTGTAAACTAGAAGTATGATAGGAAGGTCAGCAAGCCCTATTATTATTATTGTTATTACTTTCCTTTCAGGTGAACTCAAAGAGCTTTATTGGAAAAAGTCAACTTATTCATCTTCAGGTCAATTAAAACTACTTAAGGAAGATATCTGATCTTAATAGGAAGGGGAGGCATCAGAAGAGGCCTGAATTTTACTTCCCAAGCTATTCCTAACAAGCAGGGAGGAGCACTGATAATATTATATTGGCCTTAAGTGGGCCTTTTGTTCCTTGCATGGACAAAATTTAGTAGTTTACTATAACCAATCAGAAAGTCAAGTTATAATGTCAACTTCTGAGGTTATATTTCCCCTATTAAAGAACCTATTGTACCTCACAAACTTGCTAACTCCTTTTTAGGGTTAGTCCCCTAGCTAAGCATCACAATGGTTAATTCCCTAAACTTCTTTAGTCATTTAAACATAATCCTTTTCTACAAATTAACTCTACCTTATGGAGTGTAGGATTCATTAAAAATTAACATTTTTGTCATCTTCCTCCTTAATGGTGTTTTTCTCCTGATTAATTGTGAGTTCCTCTAGGGAACTCAGCTTACATCTTTTTCTTCTTAATTGCTAAAAAAAAAAAAAATCACATATAAGTTTAGCCCTCTGTTAGCAGGGAAGGAGAATGTGTAAGGCGGAAAAGTCAAATTTCTGAGCCTAAGCTTTGCCTAATCTGTAAAATGAAAATCTTATCTATAATCTATATGAATTTAATTCTTAATTTTATTCTTAATCTATATGAACCTCTGGAGACCTTAAAAAGTACCCAAAAGTCTTCTTCAAAAACTACTTTTTTTTTTTCCTTTCAGTCTCTTCCAACCAAGAAAGTTTTTCTTCAACCATTCATGATAGGTTTTTAAACCATTTCATTGATTTTCTGGTTTTTAATTACCTCTGTTGTAACAGTAGTGAATCCTATTTTGTCACTTCAAATGTATCTGCACTATTTATACAAATTGCTTTTCAAGGAAGATATATTCTTAGCTCTTAACAGCAAATTTGGAAGAAAATTTTTGAAATGTTCCCCATTTGAAAATGGTAATCTACCTGTATAAAAACTACAAAATGGTATCGTAACATGAATGTCTCTTAAGGCATCTAGTTCAAAATTCATTTTATACATGAGGATACAAAGGCTTGAAGAGATAAAATTGTATTTCCAAGGTCGATCTGCAAGTTAAGTGACATTTTCCATGGCTATTTCCCCATGCTTGGAATGCTCTCCCTCTCTATCTCTGTCTCCTGACTTCCTTTAAGTCTCCAGTAAAGTCTCACTTTCTGCAAGAAGCCTTTTTTTAGTCCTCAAAATTTTACTGTTTTCCTTCTAAGATCAGCCCCAATTTCTCTTGTCCTTATTTCATTTGTGCATAGTAGTTCCTCTGCGGTCTCTCCTATTAGAAAGTGAGTTGCTTGAGGATGGCGATTGTGTTTAGCCTTTCTTTGTATCCCAATACTTAGCTTAGTACCCGGCACATAGGAAGTACTTAACTATGACTGAAGTTATCAAGAAAGGACTTGAACCTAAGATGTTTTTAGTTTAAGGCTCTTTCTAGCTCCTTTGCTCTTCCTGCCCAGAGGCAGCTTAAAGTCTAGGTGAAAAAGTAAAACCTAGCACCCAGGAAAAATTCCATCCAATTATCTTTTTGCCTATGTGGGTACTAAAAACAAATTGAGATTTTAAAAAATAGTAAGGCACATAAAATTCTTTGTTATGGCACACACGAATAATAATAATAAAAAAAAAACAATTAGGAGTAAAAATGTGAACATTAGAACAAGTTGTCTCTTGTTTCAGGACCAGAAATTCCAATACTTGATCAGTAAGTTTACTTATCTTATTAATGGGTAACAGCACAGATACTATTACGTAACTGAATTATCTTTTTCAGTATCCAATTCTGTATTACCTACCTTGATACAGATTTTTCTTTTTTTAAAAATAGGCACCACTTTGCTTTATTGAACAAAATAAGCATCAGGAAACTGGCTGTAAAACAAGTTGCAATAAGTGTCTTCACAGTGATTCCAATAACAGCAAAGATATGCTAAAAAATATGAAAATCCTCATATAGACCAAATTTAAAATTTTTGGCAAAAAGGAAGATAGAATTAAGCCCCCAAAAAAGCTGAGTTTTGTTTTGCCTGAGAATACTGTTATGAAGCATCTTCCAAATCTAAATCTTTGCTCTGGAGTTGGCCATTTCACGGGCTTTCATCTTAGATAAATGTTTTGGTACTTAAGTCCTAAGTTAAAAGTCTCATCAAACAAATAAGTTATTTTCTCTAGATTAGTTAATTCATTAAAAGTGAAACATAGCTGTGTACTAAACAAACCAAAATATTCTTCTCCAATCTTATAACTAAAGACAACTTAGTTAAGCTCAGGATATTAGTAAAGACATGTAGATGGTCTTCACTTCCCCTATTACCACTTTATGTCCTTACTCCTACAAACTTATGCCTCAAAAACTCTTTATCTTTTTATCCACTCTTCTCACTCTTATCCTACTCACTCTTCAAAATCTAACTCAAATGCCACCTTCTCTAAATAACCTTTCTAGATTTTCCCTCATAGGAAATTCCTTCTTAGGAATTCCTTTCTTAGGAAATCAATTTGATTTTTTCATTCAAACATTTATTAGGCACTTAATCCATGCAAAGCATGGTCCTAGACACCAAGAAAGATACCAAGATAAATGACTTAATTGACACCCTCAAGGAATTTAAAAATCTAATGATCACATAAAGCTTTAATTGTGTTTCTCTTATGCAATTTTGTATTGATTGTTTGTATATATACTCCCCCCTTTTTACTATATTCTCTTATTAATCTCTTCATCTCCTCCAGAGTCTCTTAGCACAATACTTTCTACACAATATCTGCTGGATGAGTGAATGAATGGAAATGATATTCAAAATTTAATAAAATTTGTTTGAGAGATTTATGATATAAGAGGAAGTCTTCTCTGAAAAAGACCTAAACTGCAATCACTTCTAAGTCATGCTAATTGGGAGCAAATCACTTGACCTAGCTGTGCCCCAGTCTCCTTATCTATAAAATGAAAATAATAATTTCTAAATTATGTACCTCAAAGGAGTACTGTGAACAATGACTGTAAGGCACTATAAATAAATGACAAATTATTTCTTGTATAGAAAGGAATTCTCACTTGTACAAGAAATTTCAATATGGTAAGACTGAGTTACTTTCCAAAAAACTCGAAGCATTACTAAGATACAAATCACTTTAATAATGAATCAAAATACAAATAAAAATTAAGTTTCAGCTCCACAATAAGCAATTAATTACTACTATTATGACAAACATTCTAAGAAGGGAAATATTACTTCGAAGTGGGAAGAATGAAGGGAAGACTTCACAGAGAAGATGCTATTTGAAATAAACCTTAAGAAATGGATAGAATTTTAAGTCACAAATCTGAAACTGGTGTAAATAAAGCAGAGATAGAAGAACCCAATATGTTCAGAGAATAATAAGACTAAGAAATGGGTCTTGAATTACCACAGTTAATTTATATTGTGATGAAAGAAAGGTCCTACTTAGGCTTAGGGAATCCCAAGAATTCCTTCATAGATAATAACTCTGTGACCATGGACAAATCACTTAACCTCTCTTCAGAACCTCAGTTTCCTCAGCTGTAAAATGAAGGTAATAAAATACATTTCACAGTGGGCCCAAAGTCAAGGAAAATCTGAGCTCAAATCTAGCCCCTAAAATTAGTAGATGTGCAACTTTGGGGAAGTCATTAAATCTGTGCCTGTTTCAGTTTCCTCAACTTGAAAATGGAGATAATAATAGTACCTACATCTCAGGGTGGTTGTAAAAGATCAAAGAAGATAATCTGTGTAAAGGCACCTTGCCTGAAACATAATATGCAATTAATAAATGTTTCCTTCCTTCCTTCACAGCTTTGTTTTGATAAAATGACTTTATAAACCTTAATATATCAATATTAGTTGTCATTACTGCTGACTGCCATACTCAGAAGTTTTTACTTTATTCATAAAGTAACAGAATTTTTGAGTCGGACTGAAGACCAGAAGATGGGAAGTAGGTTTAAAGTCTATTTGTCCAATCGAGTATCTCAATCAATTTTGTGTCAATGGGACTAAAAGAGGGATGAATGCAAGGAATATTGAGCAGTCAAGCTTTCAGACTTCTTAAAGTTTATAAAAGACTAATTACTATGGAAACCTTAAAATTTATTTTAAAAAAATTACACTATGAAAATCATGCTTAGACAAAGTTTCTTTATTAAAAAATAAACAAAAAGCACCATTCTGGGATTCCTCACTCCCTTTCTGGGCAAAAAAAAAAAATTATACTCTGTGTGTGTATGTGTATATAAATAAAATTATTAGAACTATTAGAAATGTATATTTTCTACCAAATAATTTTACTTATGGGAAAAGATGAAGGGAAAGTAAGTAAGTATTTATGTAGTATTTACTATGTGCTAAGCACTTTCTACAAATATTTTCTCATTTGATCTTCACAACAACTGAAATTATTATCCAAATTTTATAGTTAAGGAAACTGAAGCAAACAAAGGTTAGGTTACTAATCAAGGATCATACAACAACCGAGTGTCTGAGGCTGAATTTGAATTCGGGTCTTCTTGATTCCAAATCCAGCACTGTCCATGGCACATTATCAGCTCACTCTAATGTATAATTTAATTTATCATATCTTTAGTGTACAATTTAATTAAATAACTTTGTCATAATTATCCTACTATATATCCTAGGTAAATGAGTGGCACAGTAAATAGAGTACTTAGAGTAAAGAACATATGAAACTGAAATCCTGCTTTAGATATTGATTAGCTATATGATCCTGGATTAGGCATTTAATGATTATTTGCCTCAGTTTTCTCATCTATAAAATAGGAATAATAATAGCATCTACTTCTCAGGGTTCTTGTGAGGAAAGAATGAGATTATCTGCAAAATAGATTATCTATAAAATACTTTGTTAACAAATGCCAGATGAAAATTTCAGTGTATAAATTGCTAAAAAGTATATCTTAAAAACAAGTCTCCAGAATTATTTAAATTATTAAATTATTTAAAGTTATAAAACCATGTAAGTTATTTGGTATAAAAATAACAAAACTATACTTTTTTTAAATTATGTATTACATAAATTATTATATGTTTAGCTCCTGCAACCCTTCAAATAAAGATAAAAAGACTACTGTCAAGACACTATTAGGAAAGAGACATCCTTTTTTCCAGAACTAAATCTGGGCAACTCAGTTGTTTCCTGAGCTTGGTGTAACAACAATCCTTTTCGAACTGATAGTCCCTGGGCTCCAGCAATCACCAACAGGCTCAGACACTAAGTCCTGCTATGAATGGACTTTTGGTCATTAGATAACCTAGCCTCCCTGTTGATGGTGTGTCTCGCTACTGTTGCTACACTACACTGTGTGATTCTTTGTCTAGCCACAAATATATACATCAAAGTTCAATCACATTAAAGCAAGTCACCCCACTAGGGGTGGGCCCCGGCACAAGTGTCTAATCCACCTCCTTGCTTACAAGTCATTTCCCTCACTTTGAAATTTAAGTTCTGTTTGATTCATGATTCTCCTGTTTCTAGTCTGTTCTGGCTTCAGACATCCACAGATTAGAGGACAGTTCGGTCAGGGAGACACACCAAAACAACTGGGCTATGTCAGTTATATTATTATAGGATTTTTTTTGGAGCCAAAACTACTGTTTTTCTTATTAAACAAAGTCCTATTTGACTCTTCCTACCTACAATTAATTTTCTGTCCTGATATAAAGTCACCTCTAGGGTTATTTTGCTGCTCTTGAAAAAAAGATGACGTAAAAAAATGTTACATACCTTAAAAACCTTGTTAAAAGCTTAATCTACTATATTTTCAGTAAAACATAAAATCATATTAACAAGCCACCTCCATCTAAGCATAGGGCTAGGATGCCACAAGCCTAAACACATGCTGTAGTGTTTAACATCAAAGCTGAAGTATGAAAGCTGACTTTTGTATTCTGTTGGCCTTTTTCTCCCTTTTTTAAAACTCATTTTTCATTGCAAGGTTCAAGAACCCCAGTAAAAGAACAGGGTTATCTCTGTATAATCTAAAGCAGGGGATGGTGGGAATTTACCCATCTTTCACCTCCCTATTTTAATTGGCATTAAGTTAGTTCAATGAAAATACATCAATTCCCTGAAGGAGGAATAGAGGAGGAAAAGGAGTATAGTGCAATTAAAGAAAAGTTAGAAGAAAATATAATACACAAATGCATATGTATTTTTATTTACACACACACAGAGTACAATACAAATAGAAAGACCAATAAAGCTCTTAATTTTCTGCATTTTCTATAATTTCACTTAAATTAGTATTCCCATTGTTTTGAAGAAAAGATTCTATAAGGTTTTATAAAACTTAGAGAATTACATTTTTTTGCCACAAAATTTAATCTAGAAATGTAAAAATAAAAATGCTGGATTCCAAAATGACAAAGTATATAATCAAAAGAGAAACACTATAGGCAATATGGCAGGCAGGGAGAGTTTCAAGGAAAACTGACATTTTTAGCATATTTTCTATAATCCAGAAATTGCAGAAGTGGTCCTGTTCTGATTAAGACACCTAGACAAAGGTATTTGTCAGCCAAGCAATGCTTGTAAAGCAATGTAAAAGATAATGTTTTCAATTTCCCAGAGGTTCTCATCCCCTAAAAAAAGCTCTTCTAAGAAAGCAGGCTCTCAGGAGACTATTTGCTTTCCTTCTCGGTCACAAGAAAAGAACCACCATCAGGGGAACTGTAAACAGTAAAACTGTCCATGTTTAAAAAAAAAAAATGGGTAAGGGATTTCTATCTCTTCCCATACAGATTTTGATAGTAACTGTACCAGAAAGCTAATAAGGCCCTTTGGCAACTGCCCTTTGCTACTGAGGACTGAATAGCCTGACCTTTAAAGACCTTTTCCAAAAAGGGAAAAAAATTTAAATTTGACAAACTTTTTGGGCAGTTTTCCCATTACTTTCTCTACTTCTCATTTGAATGTAATGGGGAAAAAAAAAAGAAATGATCTCCAGGGCCTCCTATAGCATTTATAAAAAGTAAAATTATGAGATAGATTAAGTCTCAAAAATGCAAAGCATCAATATTTGACCTTGCCCTTATGCAGAAGTCCCCAAATAGGTGATCATGGGATCTAGGCCTAGAAGGGCCCTTAAAGATAAGTTCAAATAAATTGACTTTATGGAATGGCCCTCTCTATTTCACCACAAGGCCCCACAAAGTCTGTCAGAGATTGACGATCTTATTACTAAAACAAACAAACAAACAAAAACCATGAAACAGCTGAGGGGCAGTCAGGTGACACAGTGGATAGAATACCAGGCCAGAGTTCAATAAAGCTTCAGGCACTTGCCTGCTGTGTGACTCTTTACAAGTTACTTCAGTCTATTTGCCTCAGTATCCTCATTTTTAAAATGAGCTAGAGAAGGGATCTATTCCAGTAACATTGCCAAGAAAACCTCAAATGGGCTCACAAAAGAGTCTGCCACGACTGAAAGAATTGTAAAAGTCAAGTAGATAGAGCCCCCTAGGGTCAGGAATCAGAAAGAGCTGAGTTCAAATTGGACCTTAGACACTTGATAACTGGGAAATGCAGACAAGCCAGTTGAACTCCGTATGCTTTAATTCACTAGAGAAGGAAACAGCAAACCAGTCTAGTATCTTTGCCAAGAAATGCCCTTGAATAGCGTTGTCATGCTATGAACCACACGGGTCAGGAAGAGTCTGACAACTTCAAAACAACACCATTGTTAAAAAGCTATTTCCAAACCTAAGACAACAGCTAGGGACACACAATAGGTACTTAATAAATGCTTGTTGATGGACTGAATAGAAATCTACCTTCCAATAATTTCCACCTTTTGGTCCTACCTTTTGTAACAACAAAGAATAAGTTCTATCCTGTTAGCTAACAGTCCTTCGAATATTTGAAAAACATTATCATGTTCTCTTCCCCCTTTGGATTCCCCAAGCTAATCATCTCCAATTCCTTCAATTAATTGTTATATAGTTGTTTTTTTCCTCTGAGGCAACTGGGGTTAAATAACTTGCCTAGGGTCACACAGCTAGGAAGTATTAAGTGTCTGAGGCCTTTGAACTCAGGTCCTTCGGACCTCAGGGCTGGTGCCATCTAGCTGCCCCTCTGTTATATAGTCTCAAAGAATGGTAGAAAGAAATTTCCTTTCAAATCGTTTGTTTTATTTTATAACTGGCTTCTCTCCCTTTTTCTTTTTTTTTTCCATAGAGAAATGCCAAAAGAGGTGAACCCCTTACCTTATGTATCAGCTTCCAAACACAAGTGAAACTATTCCTTTGTTAAACTGACATAGCATCAGGCACAAATAACTACTCCTCCCCTTAATTTCTGTTATAGTCCTTGAGATCCCCAGAATCCACACACAAACTGCCAGAGCTATTTTGTGAAAATGGCTTAAAAGTTGTATAACAGATCTTTCATGTTTACTCTCTCTATACTTTCCACATAACAACATTATGAAATACATTGTACAAATGGGTAATTGCCACCTACTTTGTAAAGACTAGGTCACACACCTAGAAAGAACTTCACTCAGGAGTCAAAACTATTAGGTCTTTGATTCAAAAACTCCCCAAATTGTGTATTTTTCCAAAGTGCCACACTCCTATTTTTCTCCTAAAAACTAGATATACATTCACTCCAGTCCATCCTCAGCTCAGATGCCAAATTAATTTTCCTCAAAAGCAAATTCAACCATGTCATCTCCATATTCAATAAATTCCAGTGGCCAGTAAGTGTCTGGAGCAAAACTAAGTATCTTGCTCTATCCACTGTTACATCTCCATGCCTAAAATCCAAACTCTTTGGATTTGGAAACTAATCCTCTGGGACATTAAGTGATTTTTCCAGAGCCACAATGACAGCTAGTAGGTAAAGTCAACTCAAAACAAGTCTTCTGAATCAGAAACCTTAGTTCTTGAACTCTACACAACTGAGGGCCAAAAGCCCTAATAGTTCTAACTGAAAATAAAAGTTTTCTTAAGTTCAGATACATGACTGCTACATAAGAAATGACTCAATTAATAAATATTAAGCACTATGTGGGAGGCATTTTACCAAGTTCTCTGGATACAAATACAAAAATAAAACCACTCCTGTCCTCAAGGGGCATACATTCTTAGTATTAACTAATAATGTTATTACAAATTTAGGCCCCCCAAACTATAATAGAGCTTTTAATACAAAAGACAGGAATGTTTGTATAAGATTTTTGACCCCACAAGTTCACACATCACCACACTAATACAAAATCCACACATTACAATAATCTCAGAATTCTCAGACTGCAAGTAATCAAGAGAACTTATTTAAAAAAGAAAAAACTAATCACGGATGTAGAAACTACAGTAGACATCAAGCCAGATTTTCAGCGCTTTCTAAAATACATCCCATTTTGTGGTGGTTCGAAATGTTTTTGAGACATTTGTTAATTGCTTTGTATTTCAGGCTAAAATTCAGACAACTCTTTTAAGGCTGAACTTAGTGATAGAGTAAGTTTCCCCAACAAGATTTCCTTCCACGAATGAAATCTCAGGTCTGGTTTAAAAAAAAAAAAAGTTCTGGACACAAACAATAAATGTCTTATATTCTCTTAAAGGAAGTGGAAAAGGGAAAGTTAGAAATTTCTTTAAAATTCCCATTAAGTTCCAGATTTCCTGTCTTTATTTTTGTTCCTTCTACATCTGCTTTGGAGATCCGATGCTTCATTCATACTCTCCCCTACCTTGATGAAAAGCAACCGACAAACCTTGTCAAAACAGAGTTAGAAAATCACCACCCCATTCAGCAGTCTGATTTTAAGGTCAAAAGCCGGTTAGGCGTAAAGAACCTTCATGCTGGCAGAAACAGCAACTCAACATTGGAGCAGATTGTACTTCCAAATTGCCAAAGTACTTTACTTAACCACCTCCAAGGACTTCAAAAGGGGTTGGGGGCGGGGCAAGCAGTTGTGCTCCCAAGCCAGCACCAGGCCCACCAAAATTTCTTCCACCACCGCCACCCCGTCTAAATCTGCTTTTTCTGGACGCGAAGCTCTATTCTCCGAAGCCTCTGCAGGCCCATTTTTCCCCTCCCTCCTCATTTTCTGGCAACATCTTCAGCCCCGCAGTCTCCCGGTATCACAACAGCGTGTGTCATGCCCCAAACTTTCTGATGGAGATCCAACTGGGTGGTGGAGCCTGGGCAACATTAGTAACTTCTCTTTCCGAGACTCTGTTCCCTTTGGGATTTAAAAAGAACAAAGTAGGGGAAAGAGTAAGGGTGGTGACGAATTAGTAGGACAGGAGTCTGGATGCTCCGGGACCAACCTGCAGTGGGGGAAGGGGGAAGGAAGGATTGGGATGATTCTCTGAACTGAGTCCCAACCTCTCCCCTTCTCCAGTCTCCTACCCAAAGGAAAGTTGCAAACTCTTGGAAGTAACTGCTGCAGTTTGCACGCAACAGGAAGAGGGCATTCTGCAGGGGCAGAAGAATCGGCTGGGAGGATTCTCCTTCTACAGAACCGTTTCTCTCCTACTCCCCTTCCCCAGTCTTCTCCAGAGGAAAGTACCAAGTTCTCAGAAGTAACTATTTCTGGCTGCATGCACGTAGCAGGGAGGAGGGCCATTTGCAGGGGGACGGAAGTGGGGTTGCTTTGGGCCTGGCACCTTCTGGTGCGGGATGAGGCAGGAGGGAACCTAACGGCTTCTTTCCCGTCCTTCCCACCCCCGCACGTACGTGGCTCCACGAGCTCCACTCCTCCGCCTCCTCCCAGATCGCCAGCCCCTAACCCTGCCTGCTCAATTCTCCACGCCGGGGACTTCTACTCTCTGGAGACTACGGGAGAAGCTGGGGAAAGGCCAACCCGGGGGCAATCCCCAGCCCCAAGGAACCCCACGCGGCCACCACCCGCGTGGACGCCTAATCCCGCGGGCTGTAGGACCGTGGGGGAGCCGCCGCGGGGCTCATTCCCAGGCTTCTCCAGCCCCCACCCCCTATCTCCAGGGGATCCCCTAGCACCCCCTCTCCCTTTACCCGCGCGCGGGCACTTTTCCCCTCCCCCCCAGCCCCACGGGGGCAGCGGGGGAGGGAGCGAGGGCCCTGGCACGAGTTGCACCAACTTCAGGGAGCGGGCCCAGGACCCCGGGCTCCCGCCTCCTACCTGTGCTCAGGTTGTCGTTGATTTTCAAGGGCACCCGCAGGATGTAGACAAGGAAAAGCATGATGAAGAACCACACGGTCCATAGATAGGTCCACGACCACACGATGCAGGATTTGAGCTGCTCCAGGAACCCCGGCCCCGCTTCAGCCATGTTTTCTGTCTAGCTCACCGGGGCTTTTTTTTTTTTTTTTTTTTTTTTTTTAAGTCGAGTTGCTCCTGGTCCTGCCGCCGCCGCACTCCGCTACTGCCGCTGCGGCCTCTCCGCACGGGCCGCCCGGCTGATTCATGGGCCGACCCGGGCCCAGCCTACCCTATGAGAGCGCGACGAGCGAGTGAGGCAGGAGCGCGGGCGCTGGGCTCCCCCGAAGCCGCCCGCGCTGCCCCGGCCCAAGCTTCTCCACCCTCGCGGCTCCTTCCCCCTTTGGGATCCCGGTCCCCCACCCCCGCCTCTTTCTTTCCCTCCTCCCCCTCCGCCGAGGTCACCAAGCAGCGGCCGTGCCCCCTCCCCCCTTCTCTTTAATTGTTAGGACAATCAGAGTTACCCAGACCCAAGTGCCGTTTCTTAAAGGAAAAACTGCGGCTGCGAGAAGGGACTGGCGGAAGACCCCGCCCGGGGAGCAGCGCCCCCCGCTTCCCCGCCCCAGGCTCCTCACCTCTCCGGGGTCACGGAGTCTGGGGTCTGAGGCAGCCTGGACACGGACCCCTGCTCTCAGCCACATTTCTAAAGCCTGCAGCACTCCGTGTTATAAAGGAAACCAACCAGAGTCCAACCTTCTTCCCTTGGAGACACATAATTACACATAGTTTTGGGACCCCTTCTGTGTATAGACGAAGGCAGATAGGGCACAAAATAGGATTACAAAGGAAACCAACTATATAGAAATACAGGGATTAACATTCATATAGAGGCAAATAATTGCATATGTACAATTATTTTATATGTATATATACATATAGACCCACAAGTTATCCCAAAAAACATAAAATAAATAGGATTACAAAGAAAACAAATTATATAGAAATGTAGTGATCAATATTTATAGAGGTTTAAAATTTTATATGTATATATATATATACACACATACACATACATCTATATAAACATACAGAATAACTTGTGCATGTGTACAAGTATACATATGTATGTAGAGATAGACTTAGAAAAAGCATAAAAGTTCTCAGATTACAAAGGAAACCACATATATGTGTATGTGAGTATTGTATATATACATATATATGCATAATGATTAACATGTGTGTATAGGTATATACACATACTTTTGGAACACTATATTTGTACATGTTTCAAAAGACATAAAATACATAGGATTACAAAGGAAACTGTATAGAAATATAGTTGTCAATATATTTAAACATGTAATATACTACTGGGACACCCTACACATGTATTTATTGATCCCTGCATTTACCTATTATTAATTTCCTTTATAATTCTATGTACCTTTTGACATCTGGTATATGCATATGTTTGCATATTTGTATATATACCTACAGGCACCATATAAAGGATATTCTAAAAATGTGATACACATCCTGCATATGTACACATACACATATATGCACACATATGCCTGGTGTACAAAAAATTTCAATAGTTTATAATTGAGAGCCAGGAAATGTGAGGTAGTATTTTAGTCAACTAGCATTATAAAGTGTCTCCTTGCTTCCTAATCCTGTACTCTTTTCATGACATCAGGTCCCCTCTAAGATTATTGCCCATGTTCAATACATTTTCTGCACAGCAATCATCCTATGTAATGAAGATCTACTTTTCTTTACATTTGTGAGTTTCAGGAGAGTCTACAAATGGCTATCATTTATCTCTTAATATTTAATTGGCTCACTTTCTTTTTCCAAATTGTACACTTACTTTATAATATCCTTTATACCAGTAGTTTCCAAAATTAGCCTTATAGTACATTAGAATTAACCCATTTTCTCCGAACCCCTAAACTAAATTAATTCAGAATCACTATATTGGAGGCAATCTGGAATGTGTAAATAAAACTCAGCCAGAGATAGCAGACATAGACCACTTACTTTTATTTTTGTTTTGTTTACTTTGGGTTTTTTTCTTGGCAGCTGGGGCCATGCAAGTTTTTTGACACCCTTTTCTTCCCTCCTTTCCCCCCCCAAAAAAGACAAATAGAAATAATGTTATAAATTTTTCTTCTACTTTTTAGATCACTGATTAGACATGCTCATTCCTTCCTTCCTAGGTCAAAGTGGCCCTTTCAAAAAAAAAAATGTTTTGGGTTTTTTAAGTAGCACAGTGGATAGAGAACCAAATCTGAGTTCAAATAAGCGTCTCAGCTATATTACTAGCTGTGTGATCCTGGGCAAGTCACTTAACCCCATTGCCTCACATAAAATAAAATACAAGTATTCCTCTGTGTGGATTTGCCTCATTAGGTTATAAGCCTGCTACTTATATCATTAAGCCAATTATGAGCTTTCACTTATGCCTGTGAGGTAAAACAGCAGACAGAGCATTGGATATTGAATGAGAAAGAACCAAATGTAAACTCTACCTCACACACATTAGCTATATGACCCTGGCCAAATCAATTAATTTTTATTTGCTTAAGTGATTTCCTTTGTAAAATGGGAATAATAATAATACCTGCTTCCCAGGATTGTTGTGAGGGTCAAATAAATTAAAATTTTTAAAGTGCTATATAAATTCTAGATATTATAATGTTATTATATTTCCCTCCTTAAAACATTGCTACATCTGCTAATATTTTTTAAATGTTGGTCTTTTAAACTGTCATCATAAGCTTCTGTAATTCATTGTTTAGGTTCTGAGAGCTTAGAATTAGTGTAGATTGCAATTGTTGTCTATTCTAGCCAGGAACAGTTAGGGTCTTACCTTCCCAGATAATATTTTTGTAATGGTAAATTAGGCCATTTTTTGTTTCAATTCCCACCTACCCTTTAGTCATTGAAAGGGGGGTTGCCTGGGACAGAGGCCTGGAAGAGGCCTTAATTTAGAAAGGCCAAGGCCACCCATTACTTCCAGGCCATGCTGTCCCTTTGACCTGTCTCTTGCCACTGGACTTGGATAATTGTGGAAGGGAGAATGGGGCTTACAACTGCACAACTCTGCTTCACTTAATTCCATTTCACTGAAAGTCAAGAGAGCACCCTCCTGATGTCATTGGTCTTTGAGAATGAAATACAAACAACACCATCAATATCTGGTAAGGAAATGGTTTCATCATTTCTTCCAACTAACATTCAAGATGTTAGATCATTTAAAATTCCAAGGGGAATATTTCATTGTCAATATTATTTGTTTCTTTTTCATTTTACTTATAGTAAAATAAGATGTTCTATGCTTCCCTCTTGCCATATGTTAACATAATAGTTTAATGAATCTATTATCTCATCAACATGGATATTCCCTTTATCAATGCAGATTGCTACCCATCTATGACTTTTAGATAGGTATAGTTCCCAATGTTCAAAGAGCTGTGTTAAGCACTGAAGATAACAAATACATACAAACAAGCTTTTACCTGTCTTGTGAATGTAAGATTGTATATTTTTTTAAATGTACAATTGAGGGGCAGCTAGGTGGCGCAGTGGATAGAGCACCAGGAGAACCTGAGTTCAAATGTGGTCTCAGACACTTAACATTCCCTAGCTGTGTGACTCTGGGCAAGTCACTTAACCCCAATTGCCTCAGCAAAAAAAACAAAAAAAACAACAAAAAAAAATGTACAATTGAAAAAAGAAGTCAGCTAGTCAGTTGTTGATAGAGATAACAAATAATCATTTATAGGTTCCACTGGAATCCATATAGCACACTAAATGGATCCTGTGCAGAAAATCTTTGGAAAAACATGGACAAGAATCCTACAGGATGAAAAATTGTATCCCTAGTGTCTAGCAGGCAGCAAGGTGGCAAAGTGTGTAGAGTCAGGAAAACTCATCTTCCTGAGTTCAAGTCTGGCCTCAGATACTTACTAAGTGTGTGATTCTGGGCAAGTTACTTAACCCCACTTGCCTCAGTTTCCTAATCTGTAAAATGAACTGGAGAAGGAAATTCGAACCACTCCAATATCTTTGCCAAGAAAACCCCAAATGATATCACAGAGTGGGACAAGACTGAGACAGGTCAACAACATCAACAAAGTGCCTGGCAATCAATTTGCCAGTTAACTAGCATTTCTTAAGCACCTACTATGTATCAAACTTTAAGGATACAAAGAAAGGCAAAAGACTGTCTTTGGGATCAAGAAATTCAGTTATAATAGAAGAGCTTACATTCATTTCATCATCAAACAATCAAAAAGCATTTATCACTTGTTTTCATGATTATTAGACTGAAGTTCCTAGAAGGTAGTATCTTTTGCCTCTGCATCCCCATTCTTAGAATTCTGCCTGGTACATAGTAGGTACTTAAGAAATACTCATTAACTGACTGCCTGCCAGATATTGTGCTAAGAAATAGAGATAAAACTTTTCATCCTGTAGGACTCTTTCTCACAGAATTCATCCTGTGTATTACAGGCCTCCTTCTATATATTTTTACATTTTATAGATTCCAGAGGAGCCCATAAATTGCTATCTGCTTATTATCTATCACTCTGAATACCTGTATAGCTCACCTCGCTTTCCACTTGTAGATTTTCTTGATAATATTCCTCACATCACATTGATCAACACTGGTACTACTGCTGCATCCTAAATATTCCTACCATGGCCCTCTCCACCACCCTTTGGGTAATCCAGATGGATGTTTCCTCAGGTTTCAGTGTTCAAAATTCACAAATCTGTGTGTGTGTGTGTGTGTGTGTGTGTGTGTGTGTGTTTTAAATGATTTCTCTTTTACTAGGAAGCAGCTTGGCACCCTTAAAATAGTGCTGCAACATTTCCCAAATAAAATATAGCCTGATTTCTTTCTCTTGTACCAACTAAACAGACAAGCCAACCAACCATGTGGTGGTATAGTTTCTACAGGAGACATTTTTTAAAAACTTAGTTTCTTACAACCAGCAGGATGATTGCAGAGAGGCCTGAAGAGACTTGCATGAACTGATGCTGAGCGAAATGAGCAGAACCAGGAGATCATAGTACACGGCAACAATAAGACCATATGATGATCAATTCTGATGGACATGGCTCTCTTCAACAATGAAATGCTTCAAACCAGTTCCAATTGTTCAGTGAAAAAGAAAGCCATATACATCCAGAGAGAGGGATATGAAATGTGGACCACAACATAACATTTTCATGCTCTCTATTGATGTTTGCTAGCATTGTGTTTCCTTTCTCAAATTTTTTTTTGTTTCTTGTAGATAACGATTTTTCTTGCACAACAATAAGTGTGGAAATATGTATACATATATTCTATTTGTCAAGTATTTTATCATAATTAACATGTAGTAGACTTCCTGCCATCTAGGGGAGGGTGGGGACTAGGGGGGAAAAATTTGTAACAGAAAGCTTTGTAAGGGTCAATGTTGAAGAATTACCCATACATATGTTTTGCAAATAAAAAACTTTAATAAAAAAAAACTTTTAGTTTCTTTATGGATTATTAACATGATCTTCTCTTGGTAATCATGGTCTCACCAAGGAGACTCTGTAATATTTTGAAGCTTGCAAGCAAGAGTACCTGGAGGACTTTACTACTTCTAGCAATAAGTCTGTGGATAGATTTCAGGAGACTAAAATTCTGTAGAAAAAAATATATCTTTATTTTAATGTAAACGATTTCCATTATAATTTAATTTATTTGATTTTCTTCATATTATACTGAGAAGGGGTCCACAGAATTCACCAGACTGCCAAAGGGGTCCATGACACAAGAAAGGTTAAGAATTCCTTATCTTAAGAAAATCTTTTTCACTCTTAAAACAACTCTAAGACTGAAGCACCTTTGGCAATATTTTCATTTGAGATATTTCCTCCAAATGGTCACTGCAAAAAGTTATCTCTATGCCTGCATTTATCAAGAAATATGACAGCCTCTTAGTATATACATGAGAAACATATACAAGAAAAACTCTTTGTTAAAAAGAACTGTTAAGGCTGCTTCTTGTTCTACCAAGTGAAATACTGTAAACACAGGTGTAATTTATAGTCCACACACCTTTGGGTCAGTTGTATAATTGTTAAGATATGGTCTGCTGAAGAGTCATTTACAAAAGCCTGCTTTCTCCCTTCTAATATTTTCATCTATTAATACCTTCAATTTGCATATGGATAATTCTCATAAAGATTTCATAAGATGAGAAAGTAGCTACATGGGTCAGTAATTATTGATGTTCTCTCTATTGCCTTTATTAGGTATTAATATTATCCCTAATTTCTCCATCCTTTTGTTATCTTCCTCTCCTTTGTCTTATAAAAAGGTCCACCAAATACTTGCAAGATTATGTTACCACCAACATAGATTTCTTCCATGTACCTGGTCCAGCATTTCTGATTCATCTTAAGTGCTTTTTTTATCCTTCCTAAATCAAGATCAGAATTAAGGTATTCGTGTCCAAATATGGTGGTCTGTCACTGATGAGGAAAATATCTCATTATAGAAACATCAATAGACATATTCCATTTTACTTCTACTAGTTGCCCTGCTAATTTATTAATTTATTATTAATGCTCTTAGAATTTTTTGTCTTGGCTGAGTCTCAATGCCAAGGTTTTTATAGATTTGTTTTCCACTATTTTTCACTCTTTTATGAGGAGATACTACTCATAGTCTTTAAAGTATTTTACAATCGCATAGGTTTTCTAAACTTGTGTTAACTTTGCATTGTCTTTCTCAGCTTGGCAAAGAGATCAAGTATTTTCTGGCCTAGGCAGTTTCTGGCCTCTTTTGCCCTCCTTAGAAGGAATTTTATAACTATTCAATTTTGTAGGAAATGGTGATAATTGAGATCAGTATCTTTTCCCGATTTTATCATTCCCCAGTTTGGATTAATGCTAGGTCCTTAAATGAATGCTTTGAAACTAGAGTCCTTGTTTTCAGCATTTTCTCATCCTTTTCCTGTCTTTTGATTTGATGTTGAATTTGTCTTTTGCTTTAATCAATAGTCTGCACACAAATGACCAATTCCAAAATCAGGCAATCAACAGTCATTTATTAAGCACTTTCTATGTGCACTAGATTGAGAGTAAAGAACCAGGATTCAAATCCTGTCTCTACCATTTAATATCAGGATGACCTTTGGTAAGTCTCTCAGCGTCAGTTTTCTTAATCGTAAAAGGACTAAAAAACGTTAAAGATTTCTTCCACTTCTAAATATATAATATGTAAACACAAACTATTTTGTAAAGTTGTTTTTCATTAGTGTCTGACTTTTCATGACTCTATTTAGGATTTTCTTAGCAAAAGATACAGGAGTGATTTGACATTCCTTCTGCAACTCATTTTAAAATGAGGAGACTGAGTAGAGTTAAATGACTTGCCCAGGGTCACACAGCTAGTGCCCGAGGCTGCATTTGACCTCAGAAAGATGAATTTCCTGATACCAGGCCTGGCACTCCATGCACCATCTATGTGCCCTGATCAAAACCATATAGGATGCAAGTTCATATTTTGGAGGAGCAGCTTGGGCACTGGCTACTGAGCAGGAAAAGCCACTTTCTAGAAATAGTATTTGAAGTGAGCTTTAGAAACTAGGTTTATAAGAGGTAGAGCTAAGAGGAAACTTATTAGAGACATGAGTCAGCCTATGCAAAAGCACAAAGATGGGAGGTGAAAAGTTATGTGTGAGGATCTTCAACAAGGGCAGATTGGTTGGACAATTGAGTACAAAAAGGGAACGAGTATAAATTTTGATGTTGTTGCTATTTGATCTTCATTCTTGAAGAGAACCATAATTATCATGGATTTCAGTGAGCAAGAGCTGTGCAAGGCCACCAGCCTCACTCCTCCTGAGCCATTTGAGGCCAGTGGCCAGATGGAGATCAGGATGCCTGGAGATGGACCCTGGATGCATTAGGAGATCTTAGCTTTTTTGAGCTAAGGATTTTAACAAGTCTCAGTTTGACTGAGGCAATGCCCATTCAATGATTAAGGTTAGGTAAGAAATGAGGCAGAAAATGCCTTCTTTTAGTAGTCCAAAAAAAAAAAAAATCAATCTGGGAAGGAAAAGCCGTCAGAGTTTCTAACCAAAACAGAAAACAATTATTATTAACACTCATTCTGAGCCATCAAGACCTAAACAATGACTAAGTGGGACCTGACCTCGGACCTCTTATATAATAATGGGAGTAATATAAATTTTGATTAGAAAGATAAACTGGAACCATATAGAAAAGGGCTCTCACTGCTAAACAGGGGTGTTTGTGTTTATTCCTAGAGGAAACAAGGAAGCATGAGAATGTTTTGATCAGAGAAAAAACATGATACTGTTCAGTTCTTCCAATAATCTAATTTATTGGTTTCTATTCAGAGTACTTTCAACTAAATTAATGTTTGAAAGTGATTAATCCTTTGATTAGCATCTACTGAGCCTTTTCTCCACCACTGCACTATGAAAGCAAAAAGCCCTGAATGTTCAGAACTGATAGCAAGTTTTAACATTTTTATGTTTTATACTTAAAGAATTTATCATTTTCTGGGCAGTCTACAGATGAGCCTTTCATTACTTAGCTAGTGTGGGTCTTACAGTATAGACTCAGTCATTCATACCACAACAGAACACAAAACTCTTAAAACCTGACAGAAGACAGATAAAATTTAGGAGGATACAAGTTCACCTTTATACAATGAAAAAGAATATGAATAGGACCTTGTATAAGAATTTTATGATATGAATTTCTTTTTTGAACTTCCCTTTCTTTTGGTTGTTCTGAATCTTAATATATAATTTGCTACATTGATATGTTATTTAAAGCATGTAAGAAGATGTAGAGTACATACTGTTGGACATGATTAATGCATTGATTAATTTTGTAGAACTTTTTTTTTTTCTTTTTAAACCTTCTTAAAAGGGATGACTCACTGAGTAAGATGTGGGAGAAGAAAAATTTTGGAAATGAATATAATGTAAAAACAAAGTGTATCAACAAAACCTAGACATTTTAAAATGCATGTAGAAAGATTCTATTGATATTTATTTCCTTATCTATGTAAACCAATTGATTTTTGCATCTAGTAATCCTTCTAGAGGCTTGATAGAATAAAATCATTAGAGAAAGGATGTAGTAAATTTAAAAAATCTCTTAATGTTGACCTTAGAGAATTATTTGGAAGAGCACTAAGTGTTGAAGTAGGAGGAACTGGATTTTAATTTTAACTCTGTTATCTGTTACTTTGGGCAAACCACTTAACAGCCTTAGGCCTCTCTTTCCTCATCTGTAAAATAAAGAAGTTGGACTAAATGATCTCAAAGGTCACTACCTCCTCTAGATCCTATGTCAAATTATTGCCAGGTTCTAATTTCCTGTGACATTTTATTAAATGACATGCTAGATGTTGAATAATTCACATGCCAAGAATATCAACCAGTTAAATTATGTTATAAAAAACTGCTTCCTCATTGCTTATTCCTCATACTCATTAATAGCTATTCTTGATGGTAAAGTCAGGAAGATGTTTACTTTTTAACCAGCATATCAAATATCATCATTACTTCCTAATATACCAAGGGTTTGTTTTTTTTTTTTTTTGGTTTTTTTTGTTGTTGGTTTTTTTTGTTGGTTTGTTTGTTTTTGTAATGGTACAGTAATGTACAGATTTGGTTGTTTAATGATGATTTAATGTTTTATACATCTAAAATTGTGTATACTATCTTTGAAAAGGAAAAAGAATTTAAATCCACAGGAGTATCCTATTACCCATTTCCATCTCTTTCTAAAATAGGGATTCTTAATTTGTGGTCTATAAATTTGTTTGTTTTAAACATTCTACTACTAAATTTAAATATAACTAGTTTCTGTTTTTAATCCTGTGTATTTTATTTTATGCTTAAAAAAAATTATTCTGATAAGGGACCATAGACTTCATGAAGTTTCCAAAGGCACCTATGACAGACACAAAATATGTTAGGAACTCCTAATCTAAAGGCCATGAACACAAATGTTTGTATTATAGAAAATTAAAATATGATTTCATTTAGACTTAGCCAGTCTCTTATGTACATTGTATTAATCATGAATTATCATAACTGCCAAATATTTTAACATAAACATGTTTAAACTTGAGAAACTCAGAATACTATTTTAATTAATAACATAAATATTAATATTGCTAATGCATACTTTTGACACCTGATAAATATTATGATTTTATTTTCTTTCAAATAGTGAACTAAAGGTTTATTTGATGGCAAATAATAAATAGAATCATAGTATCTAATAAAACTTCATATTAAAGTGAGTAGAGACTATCTAGTTCAGCCTGTACCTGAGAAGATATCCTCTCTCTAACTTCCTCAAATAATGGGCATCCAGTCTGTGCTGTAAGACCATTTACAAGTATTGGAACAACCCCTCAAATTTCAAGGCAGCTCCTTCCTTTTTCTTTTTCTTTCTTTCTTTCTTTCTTTCTTTCTTTCTTTCTTTCTTTCTTTCTTTCTTTCTTTCTTTCTTTCTTTCTTTCTTTCTCTTTCCCTATTTGGGGCTGTCATTACTGAGAAGGTTTACTTACCACTGAGATAAAATATGCCTCATACTCACTGCTCCTATTTCTGCCCTTTGGAGCCAAGCAAAACAATTCTAATCTTCCTTCTACCATGGGAAGATCTTTCATCTACTTAAAAATAGGTATCATGTCCCCTCTAAGTCTTCATTTTCCTAGGCAAAGAATCCCTACTTCCTTCAACCAGGCCTTGGTTGGTACCTCTTGAGTTGCCTACCCTGTGTTCTTGCCAGCTTATCAATGATCTCTCTAAAATGTAGTCTCCAGAATTGAACATAATACTCCATATGTGGTCTGACTTAGGCAAAATACAGTAGGAATATCATCTCTCAATACTAGGCCCTTTGCCTCTTTAACATGGTTTAAATATTTGTTAAATTATGTAGTCATCCTGAGGAAGTATCTATTATTTCTCTTCAAATGAAGGTGCCTAAAATAAGATTAAGGAGTTTTGTTGATACACACAACAATCCTGATTGACAGGATGCCAAGTAGAGAATAATAGTAGCTTTATTAAAAGATGATGGTGTCCTAGCCTTACCTCCTCCCTAAAGGACCTGCCACTGGCAGTGGAATGATGAATTCTAGCTTCCATTAGGTAAATAAAACCACTAAGGCCTCCTTGAAAGAAAGTAGAAAAAAAAATGAATGAACAATTGTTCTGAACATACATTAATAGTATTAACAATACTTATAAGGTTATATAATGCTTTAAGATTTGCAAGGAATTTTATGTGTATTTTCCCTACTGATCAGGAGAAGATAGTGGAGGATGGTAAAATGACAATATACAGATAAGTAAATGGTTCAAGTATATGAAGAAAATCTGGCATCATACAGTTAGGAAAGGAAGGAGCATTTTAAAAGGCAAATAATAGTTCAATATGATTTTTTTAAAAAGAAAGCATTGGGGTTAAATGACTTGCTCAGGGTCACACAGTAAATTTCTGAGAATGGGATTTGAATCAAATCCTCCTGACTTAAAGGCCAATGCTTTACCTACTGCACAGCTACCTAGCTGCCCCAGTTTTGTATGATTTTTGAAAAGTCTTAACTTCATAGATCCTCTGAAAGAGGGTTTACCCAGGAGTCAGAGTAGTACAACTGCCTCCCACTGAGTTGTACTGTTTCTACAATTCTTTCCTTGGTCCATGTTGGATCTCCAAGGTCAGAGGACAAGGCTAACAGTTGGTTCTTGTTCTTACTCCCCAAATTATATAAACTTCAGACTCCTGCTCTGCAACCCCACACCTTGCCCTGGCATATAGCTCCATTTGCCCTGAGCTCGAAACAGAGCCTTCCTGGCTTTACCTCCTCCCCAGTGCTTGCAGACTTCTGGCATATTGCCCTGAGCTGAAAAAAAATTACTTTGGTTTCTTCATTGATTTCCTAATTAATTACATAGTTTACCTTGATTTTTGTTGGACTAATGGGAGAGAGCTGAGATATATTGCTTTCTCCTAAGCAGCTATCTTTGCTAATTGCCCCAGTCACATTTCTATATTTCATTCTTCTAGTGACCATGCTTCCAAAAGCATCTCAACATTAATGAAGACTGACAGATAAGACAAAGAGACAAAGATATTATCTACAGATAGCTGATCTTGTTTGTGCACTGATTGTTGCTTTGGTCAGGTTTATCTATGGCAATTTAACTCCATCCAGCATTGATTTAGTTAAACAATACACCAACTAGTCGCATAAGAAAAAAATCAGCAAAACAGATCATATTATTCTAGTCTGCCATTTCCTCATTTGTCAAATGAGGATATTGGATTACAGGATTGCTAAAGAACCTTCCAGTTCAAACATTCTATAATTTTGCAACTGGTAAAATCATAGAATTAGCCAGTGGACTAAAACTCTTAATTCTGCACAGACTGCTTTGTTTCTCTTTTTATTGTCATTGCATGAGGTAATTCTTTAAAATTCATGTGAAATTATAGTTCTTAGTGTTCCTATGAATTATATATAATTCCTATGGAAAATTTTGTTTCTTTTTATAACAATACATTGCTTTGTAGTATATGGATCAAATTTTCCTTCACTTACATTTCCAGTATCCAAGAATGTCTTTGCAAACACCCAAAATAAAAAAGAAATGTGTTAATTATCTGATTTATAGACCAGAGTAGAAAAATAATCTACTCAAATTTCAAGCTGATTTTCTGAGCTAGGATTACATAGCATGACTCTCTGCAACCCTGCATAACCCATGTTAGTTGAATTCACCCTGCATAACCCATATTGGTTGAATTCTTACAAACCATCTCCTTCATTTTGCTTTGTCAATTCATTCTCAGTGCCTTTTTTATTATTTAATGTTAATTACTGTGTACAATCATGCCCAAGTTAACATCATATGAAGACTTAACTAATGGACTTTACTTTCTTGTTAATAAAGCCAGTAAGTAAATAATTAAAACTGAATATATGATTTCCCATAGGTTGTTCATTACCTGGCATCATTACCTAATAAAATACTTAAAATATGCATTTATCCTTTGATGAAAGCTATTTATCCAGTGTTTTTATTTGGGGATTAAAGCACTGAGTCAAGGCATTTGGAAGTACATTGGTAAATATGAGTTCTTGTGCTCCAACAAGTACCTTGCTAAAGACTACACTTAATCTTATGTACTTGATTTCCATTTACTGATGACATCTTACAGGATTATTCCAAAATTGCACTTAATTTTATTTAAACATGTCTAAGCATATTTGTTTGGTGTTTTTTATAAATGTATTACATTAGCATGTAATTTCACCCTCTCTCAAATAAACTGATTCTGTTATTTGAAAACCCAAGACCCTTAGTAATATGTCCACAGTGTGTTTTTCTAATAATAATTTAATTCAATTATTATGTTGCATGCTACTCTTGATCATCAGCCCCTCCTCCATTATACAGAACAGCAAGGTTTTGAGCTGTCCAGTAGAGAGCAAGATATGCCCCCAGGCAAGAATTTAGTTATTTTTATCTAACATACTAGACATATTTGTTTAGCATTATTTATAAATTTATTGATAGCTGTGTGTTACATTATCAGCCATCCCTTTTTAAACCCATTTCAAATATCCTGGTTCTATCAATTTTAAAATTTGAGATCTTGGGTAATATAAATCCACATAAGAATGACAATTGCATGTTTCTACTTGTAGTATCTACATGTTTATCCAAGTACTTGCAGGAACAGATAAAATGTTATATATTTTTCAAGCATAAGAACTGGAATTTAATATATCAAAGTTAGAAAGATGACAAGGTGGAAAGACTACAGCAGACTTCTCCTTGCCTGGGCTTGCTATTGAATTTACTTTGTCTATTTTCACAAGAAATGAGCTACCTGCCAAAAGACAGAGTCAGAGATCTCTGTCACTGACAGAACATCAAACAGAAAAGCATTATCTGAAGTTGATGTTCTTTACCACAGGGGGAACTAAAACCTATCTGCAGACCTCCTGAATGGTCCTCTAATGATTGATTATTCCTAAAGAAAATTTCATGTTGAATATCATCTTGAAATATGTTTTAATCTATACACCATTGCCTGCTTGCAGGAAAAACAGCAGTAGAAAGTTAAGCAAATTAATTTTGCATTTCCTACAATTCCTCTGTTTTGTGACCCAAATTCTTTTTAAAATCCTGAGTCTAAGAGTTATGGGACCATGTCCAGATGTTAGATAGTTTATAATGTATTATTATTGTTGTTTATATACAAAGAATAAAACATTATAAAATGTCCAAATATTCTTGTCTGTCCCTGTAGAGAATGACTCCATTATAGCCAAGTCACATTATTCTAATTTAGTGAAATATAACATGATCAAGTAAGTGGTAGGGTTTGCTTGAAATGGGGGCTCAGAGCTTTGCCGATTGAGTTAATCATATTAATCACTCCTTAGATTACTGGCACCCCTTACTCACCAAAAAAGTCAGAGATGTGTGATCTGATTCACTTTCTGAGAGTCAAAGAAAGTGTGGCACTTTCTAATAACTTCTGCCAGGTGAAGTATCATAACCATCAACCTGAACATGGAATTTACCCAATTTTTGATGCTTCCTGCTAACTACAATCTGGCTAATGATTCATATGCCACCTGGTGGCTAAATTTCTATGTAAAATTTTGATGGCATAATTAAGTGTAATCCCTTCATAAATAAATAATTTTAGTTTCTTTATAAATAAATTCCCCACTGATTTCAGACTCCTTGGAGATGGTAAGAATTATTTTTGGCTTCAGTATCTCTGTTCTCACAAGTTAATGTTATCTAAGTTCTTCTAAATTTCAATAAATATTTGCTAACCATCTACAACAGTTTTAAAAATATTACCTGATGACATTGCTACATAATAGCAATAAAGTTATTGTTTAATAAATTCCTATAGACATTCAAACTCATTCCCTTCATCTCATTTTCCTTTTGAGGGTATGCATCATTTTATATTTAATCCAGAAGAGTCTTATATAAATACCTTTTTTCTTGGTATATTGAATTATATTTTTTAACACAGGAGAATATAGGGAACTATATTTTTTAATACAGAGTTGATAGACTCAAAGTGCTGCTTGAAACATATTTTTTGGTCATAGATAAGGTAGTTATTTGTTTTGCTTGATGATAGATAAATAGGTAGACTTATATACACATTGGCAATTAGGTGGCACAGTAAATAGAGCACCAAACCTGGAATCGGGAGGATCCAAGTTCAAATGTGGTCTCAGACACTTAATGAGCTGTGTGATCCTAGGCAATCCACTGTTTGTCTCAGTTTCCTCATTTGTAAAATGAGATGGAGATGGGAATGGAGTCATAAGTTGTACATGACTGAAAACAACTGAACTGAAAGAAGAATACCACTGTCCTATGAAATTTTGAGCTACTTATAACTAAAAATATTTAAGTGGAGACTGTAGGATTATCTGTGGCGGGTTCCTGGAGTGTACATTTCATCTCATCCCTGTGATGATGGTCTATGTGCAAAAACAGTACTCTAAACTATCCTGGGTCTGATGTGGATCCCATATGTCTTGGGCTAATGAAACATTAATGAGGATACCTGATACTATGAACTTGTGGCTGGGGTGTCACTAGGAACAGTGGTATCTTTGCACAAACAGCATTATGAGAATCTCTGCTCTGAGATATCTAGGGAAATGAACTTTCTCCTGCCTCCACTCAGTGACCATCCTTTCATTCCCTATTGACCATACACAAGGAAGAACATCCTTGGGTGGTTTCTTCTACCAGCAGTCAAAGGTGGTTCTTGCTAAGGAACTGCTAGATGCAGAGCTCAAAATCCAGGTCCAGAAAGAAAGTGAAAGGGAAGAACATCAAATGTGACCACCTATTCTTCTCTATCTTTGCCCCAGTGTGAATAATTTTAGAGCTCCATAATAAATATCTTTTCTGCAAAAAAATTAAAATAAAAGCAAACAGAAGAAACATCTTTGCTATAGCTGGAAATTCTAATAGTTGCCTTTTCACTATATCTAATATCCCCCCAACCCCCTCTCCTTCTATAATAGAGTGACTATCTGGGACTGACTTAGTTGTTTTTATTTTCTCAAACTCCCAATATACAAAATAGACCCAAAAGCATAATCTATTTTAAAGTGGCACAACAGCTACATGGCATAGTAGGTTTTGTGCTAGAAGTAGAGTAAGGAGTTCCAATTCAACCTCAGACCTAACTGTATGATCCTGGGCAAGTTATTTAACCCAGTTTGCCTCTGTTTTCTCACCTATAAGATGAGCTGGAGAATGAAATGACAAACCCTTTTCTTTACAAGAAAACATTAAATAGGGTCATGAAGAGTTGGACAAAAATAAAATGACTGAACTATAACAACAAAAAGTTTGGTTGGTAGAAGAGGAGAATACTATATTCTTAGAATATCTGGATTTCAGCCTAATATTTAACAAAGTTAAACTCCCATATGCCATATTGCCCTCTTAATTACATTCTTTGAGGTTTGCACAGTGTTTTCAACTAGAATTTGTCCCATTTTATAAAGTTGGAAAGGATATCAGAGGTTTAGCTAATCTGACCCTGACTTTATAAATTATAAATTCCATCTATAATAATTCCAGGTGTTTATTCAGTCAGTGTTTTAATATATCCAGTGACAAGAAACGCACAGCCCTCCAAGGTATCTTGTCCTTCTAATTGTTTGGCACTTTTTGTTTTGTTTTGTTTGTATGTGGAGTTAGAATCTACCTTCATGTAACTTCCATCCATTAGTCCTTGTTGGGACCACCTAGAAAAAGCAGACTAAGAAAAATTTCACATAACAGTCCTTCAGATATTTGAAGAAAAATATTGTTTCCTTTTTCTCTTTTACTAGTCAGAATCAGATCACAACAGTACTGCTACTTGTTGTTTGATCCATCCTTTGGAAAATTAAATTCTCATCAAGGGAAGTAAAAAATATCTATAAATTGATTTCAACAGAAAAACACCTTTAATAGATGTCCAGATGGTTGAAGTCCCCTATAATAACTAGATCATAACTAGAACAAAACTGTGTCCGTTTTGCGATCTAGGTATAGAGCTCATCCAATTCTTCAAGCTTAATGCTTAATTTTCTTCTTACTTTGCTCTTCCTCAAGTTCTTTCCACTATTTTTACTTTCACAGGCTCATTCATGGGTTTCCACACATTTGGATATCCTCAATGTTGCCCTGCCTCCCCTTCGTCCATTGCTATCGTCATAGTCATAAGTCCTATCCCATAAAACCTCAGTGATATCTATTTTTTATTTTTTTATTAAAGCTTTTTATTTGTATAACATATGTATGGGTAGTTCCTCAGCATTGATCTTTACAAAGCTTTCCATTACAAATTTTACCCCCAGTCCCCTTCCCTCCCTTAGATGGCAGGAAGTCCACTACATGTTAATAATGTTAAAATACTTGACAAGTTGTTGCGCAAGAAGAATCCTATCTACAAGAAAAAAAAATCAGAGAAAGGAAATACAATGCAAGCAAACATCAACAGAGAGAATGAGAATGTTATGTTGTGGTCCACATTTCATATCCCTCCCTCTGGGTGTATATGGCTTTCTTCACTGCACAATTGGAACTGGTTTGAAACATTTCATTGCTGCAGAGAGCCATGTCCATCAGAATTGATCATCATATAGTCTTCTTGTTGTTGTGTGTAATGATCTCCTGGTTCTGCTCACTTCACTCAGCATCAGTTCATGCAAGTGTCTCCAGGCCTCTCTGAAATCATCCTGCTGGTCGTTTCTTACAGAGCAATAATATTCCATAACATTCATATACCATAATTTATTCAGCCATTCTCCAATTGACGGGCATCCATTCAGTTTTCAGTTTCTAGCCACTACAAAAAGGGCTGCCACAAACATTTTTGCACATGTGAGACGCTTTCCCTTCCTTTAAGATCTCTTTGGGATACAAGCCTAGTAGAAAAACTGCTAGGTCAAAGGGTATACACAGTTTGATAACTTTTTGAGCATAGCTCCAAATTGCTCTCCAGAATGGTTGGATCCGTTCACAGTCCCACCAACAATGTATCAGAGACCCAGTTTTCCCACATCCCCTCCAACATTCATCATTAACTTTTCCTGTCATTTTAGCCAATCTGACAGGTGTATAGTGGTACCTCAGAGTTGTCTAAATTTGCATTTCTCTGATCAATAGTGATTTGGAGCAACTTTTCATATGACTAGAAAAGGTTTTAATTTCATCATCTGAAAATTGTCTGTTCAGATCCCTTGACCACTTATCTATTGAAGGGTGGCTTGAATTCTTATACATATGAGACAATTCTCTATATATCTTAGAGATGAGACCTTTATCAGAACCCTTAAATGTAAAGATGATTTCCCAATTTGATGCTTCCCTCCTAACCTTGCCTGCATTAGTTTTGTTTGCACAGAAACTTTTTAACTTAATATAATCAAAATTATCTATCTGGTGTTCAATTAGGAGTTCCAATTCTTCTTTGGACATAAATTTATTCCATCTCCACAGGTCTGAGAGGTAAACTATACTACGTTCCTCTAACTTGCTTATAATATCACTCTTTATATCTAGATCATGAACCCATTTAGATCTTATCTTGGTATGTGGTGTTAGATGTGGGTCAAGCCCTAATTTCTTCCACACTAGTTTCCAATTTTCCCAGCAGTTTTTGTCAAATAGTGAGTACTTATCCCAAAAGCTGGGGTCTTTGAAACCTCAGTGATATCTATGAGATTTTATCATCAATATTAAAATATCTAATTCAATTAATTTTTTCTCATAGCCTGCTTTTTCATACAGATCTTCCCTCTTTTCCTTGCTTCCTTCCTTCCTTCTTTCTTTTACTAACTAGCTATGTGACTTTGTACAAGTCATTTTATACCCTTCTGGATTTCAATGTCCATTTCTGTAAGATGATCTTAGTTCATATGATTTTCTTTCACCTATATAAATCTCTTCCAGATCTCAAATTTTAGAATTCCATGAAATGAAAGTTAATTTGGCATTGAGAAAGAGCTGAATCCATATGTCTGTACATGATGGCTCCATTATGAAAACTCTTAACTGAAATGAACTATGTTCAACTTGAGGAAGTCTAACAGATTTCTTATCTTTCCTCTGACCCATGGTTTCCTCCCCAAGAAGAACATCAGAATTTAGTTAATTTTGCCTCTATACTTAGAACACTGGAATTTGACATGTCACTCCAAGAGCACTTGGCTCCTATGCATGTACTATGGCTAATAAAACAATGAACAGAGGACAGGTTTTATTTAATCCAACTCAGAACTCCAAATACTTACACTGAAGCTCACAAATAGCTAAAATACTTTTTTGGGGCATGTATGTGTGTATATATACATGTATATATACACATATGTGCACACACATACACATATATTTCACCCCTTCCTCTTCCCAATAGGGGATAAAATTCAGAACTCTTAGGGAGTCCAATTGCCTTCCACTTTGCTAAGTTCCACCTTTCATTAAGACTTATCCCAGTTTGAGTGTCATAATTTCCTGCTGTGCCAACTTTCTTGACCTTACCATCATTGTCTAATGAACTCTCCTTTTCTTGTTCTGCATCTCCCACTCCCTATTGGTCTATATCTCCCTCTGGTTTTGATTCTTCCTCTTCTAGGAGACCATTTAATTGCTGTCTCAGTTTGTTAACTTATTTATATATTTCAAAAGCAATGTGTGGACTCATCTTTGAATCTCACAGCATTCATCAGGGTCTTCAAAATACACATGTATTTATCTCTGCATATGCATAATTATACCTACAGTAAAGCAAGCATTTGCAGTGTTGGAAGGGTACCAAATTTTGACTTGAGGGCTTTTGCTCCTAGGCCAAGAATTCCTACATAGTCATACTGGACTCCAACTTACCTGTCCCTAGTAATAGTCAGCTCTATGCTGGCTTGGATTCAAGACACTGCATAGGCCAGAGACCTCTGGCCGACCACTCTAAGTAGACCACTACAGAGCTAAGCTTTTATAATTCTCCTAAAGGCAATGGAAACACCCAGGTGGCCCTTTTAAAAGTTGTGGTTTTAATTATTTATTGATGTGGTGCAACTTCTCCTGGTAGAATACCCTTATGAAGGCATTGCAAGCCAATCAACTCCCAGCAATAGCCTCTGGCCAGGAATCAGTAGCAAAATAATGTCTGTAATAAGGCAGGGAGTTTGCTTTTTTCTCTTCCAATTCCAGGATACCTCAAACTCAATCTCCTTGGGCCTGTATCACCACCTGTGGTTTGCCAGTACCTGAAATTTGTGGTAAATCCCCACGGTTGTATTGGCCTTTTTCCAAGGCACTCAATCTACGTTTAAGTGGAGTGTCTCTGCCCTCTCCTCATTTTTACCTCTTCCTTTTAAAGGTCATTCCCAACCTTTTCACTACATTAGCAATGTGGTGTTAACTCATTCATCTCATTTAAAAACTGAAGCAGTGAACATTAACAATTCAGCAAGCACTCCAGAAAACTGAGTTCATACCTTTCAAGTCTTAAACTAAACTGGCTTCATTTTAAAAAACCATCTTCCATACAACTTGCTGCATTTAATGCCCTCCTCCCACCTTTTATTTAAAAGGCTTTTAAAACCCATAGAATTAATTTATGTTATAAAACCTGAAATCCCTTAAACTTATTATGTTTTTGTTAAATTCAAAATGACACATTCATTTTGGTATGTGAAAAGAATACAGCTATGAGATTAGAGAAACTGGGTTCAAATCTCCCATCTGCTATTTATTACCTGTGATCTTATTTTCCCTGCGTCTCAGACTCCTCATTTGTTAAATGATGGCTTTAGAGATCCTTCCAGTCCTAAACCTATGATTGTGTAACCTGCTGCTTTAACCTGGTCACAGTTTTTGCCATATAGGATCCCACTGATTGGATAGATAATGTATGAAAAATCTTATGGCTTAAAATAACTTCTTCAATTGAAGTTTAACCAAATAATTACATACTTTCACTATTAAAATTGATGAAAGAACTTAGGTAATTGGAATTTTGATTACATCTACTATCTCCTACTGTTTTAGAACTCTTATCTCTACCATCTGAGATAGAACTCTTACTACCATTCAAATCTTATTAGTCACAGAATATTCCATTTTTTTTTAATGATAAATCAACCTTCCTGAAACCAAATTGCTTAGTTATGCCATTGGGAACTCTCTTGATATTTCAGACTGAACATTTTCTTTCCAGCTTAGCATAGCACTGATATAATAAATCATTTTTGCTTTTTTTTTAATTGACAAAAAACCCCACCCTTAGTTACAACAGCTACTCTTCAGTATTTCTCATCCTAGTCTTCACAGGTTATCAGGTTGAGAATTGAAATGGACCTTAATCCATTTAATCTAACTCATGCTATAAGAGAGTAACCCAAGGCCTACTGTTTTGTGAAAAGCCAAAGAGATATAGGCAGTTAAGTCTGAGATTTGAATCTAGGTCTCCTGACTCTAATCACACACTTGACACTGATATAAAGACAAATGCCAATACTAAGATAATGTGCATTCAATCACTTTCTTTTCCTTCCTCCCATCATTCTCACCAAGTTGGGAAGACCAGAGATAAAAGGAAAAGTATTTTGAATACTTGACCCAAAACAAGTGTGAACTTCCCAGAAATCTTATAAGTATCTTTATATCTAGCTCCTTCTTTCTATTCATATTCACTTTTTAATTCTCAGCTTTCTCATCTGCAAAATTGGGAGTAATGGTTGTTGTGAGAATGAGATAGGATAACAGACCAGGGGAGCTACCTGATCCCCTCTGTTACAAAGTACTTTGCAAATTTTAAAGTAGTGTAACAAAGTTAGAAATTACTATTACTCTTAATACCTTTATTTCCCAGTGCTCTCTCTTCTGTCTCTCCTACCTACCTGTAATTCTGAAGCTCCCACTGGATTATTGTAAATCTATTAGAGATTTAACTTTGCCTTTAAAATTTTAGAAATATTTAGAAAGTATAAAAATAAAGATAAAAAAATTAGAAAGAAAGCAGAGTAGAATCTGAAGAATATAATGAAGAACTGGCCAATGAGGGATCAGTCCCAGGAGCTTATATGATTGTTTGTTGGGCCTGTTTTATGTGACCAATTTTGCTAATGAATCTTTATGGAAAAAATTTTAAATAAAATGTTAAATAAAAAGAGATTACAACAATTTGTCACAGGAATGCAGGGCTGATTCAGTATCAGAAAACCTATCAACATAACTGACCATATCAATATCAAAACTAATAGAAATCATATGATTATCTCAAAATAAGCAGAAAAGGCTTTTTGACAAAATATAGCATCTATTTCTATTAAAAACTATAGAGAACATAGGAATAAATGGAATCTTCCTTAAAATGAAAAATAGTATTTGTCTAAAACCATCACAGCAAGCATTATATGTAATGAGAAATAAGCTAGAAGCTTCTCCAGCAAGATCAAGGATAAAACAAGGATGCTCCACATCTCCACTATTATTTAATATTTTACTAATAATAAGTGAAGAAAAAGAAATTGAAGGAATTAGAATAGAAAATGAAGAAAAGAAACTCACTCTTTGCAGATACTATGGTGATACACTAAGACAATTCTAGAGAACCAACTAAAAAATATTTGAAATAATTAACAACTTTAGCAAATTTGCAGGTTATAAGATAAAACCTACATAAATAAATCATCAACTGCCCTTGCAGCAAGAAAAACATATCCAATCTTCCCTGTAATAGTATGTTTAAACTACTTTGCTTTTTAAAAAATATACCTTCAAATTCAGGTTTTCAACCTATATGAACTCCAATGACCTACTTCACCTACAAGCCTTAGTTTCTTTATTTGTGAGAAGAAAGAATGACTTCTATGTTGCCTTACGTTTTTAATATTCTAGGATAAAATCAGGATGACAAGGTAGAAAGTGTCTTGGAGTCAGAGATGCTATATTTGAATATTTCCTTTGAGGCTTACTACTTAGACAAATCATTTAATTTCCATGGGCCTCAATTTTCTCATCTGTAAAACTAGAGGATTAGGCTGTCTTTTAAAATCCTTTCTTGCTCCAGATTTATGACCTTTCTTTCAATAGATATCTCTCCTGCTTATTTAAGGCTTTTCTAGACACTCTCCAAGGCCTTTCCTTACCTACTCTGGTGGCATGTTCTGGTAGTAGAAAGAAGCCCAATTCTTTCCTATCTGGGTCTTAGGAATTGTCTTCCTTCCTAATTCCTCCTTCCAGGATCCTGCCATTCCTGCCTGAGGATTTCAATAGCTGGGACTAATGGCTGAAAAGTCAATCAGACATTTTCCCCATTTTGATTCTTTTGGCCATTTGGTGTTTCAAGATTTACCTCATGGCTCCAAGGCTCTGATTTGGTACAGATAAGCAAAGCAAAAAAAAATTGAAATTTAAAATTTTTCTAGACATCAGACTTGAAACTCCAATGGAAATTCTTAATGGAACTGTTCAAGATTTGTTGAGTAGTATTCAGTGGGAAAAATAATTTTTTTAGCCAACAATATAAGACTGAAAAGATTGTGCTGTATTTTAGGGAAGAAGAGTTGATTTAAAAAAATACCTTTTCTCAAAGTTTGCATTTAAAAAAATAAAGTTTAATTAATTTTTTAAATTTAATTTTGTTGTCTTAGATTCTTATTTTTTTTATTTTTGATGAATTTGGGCAGTTACTACTATTCCAATTTTACAGGTGTTTTTCTTTCCATGAGAAAAGATATCTTTTGATTTGAAAGATCTTAGCTATGTATGCCTTTTCTCTCCAGAATGAGTCTTCATATCCAGGAGCCACAATCATTTGGAATATAAAACGAAGAAAGGAAAAAAGAAAGGAAGGAAGGAAGAAGGAAGAAAGGAAGGAAGGAATAGATGTGAGAATATTCAATAAATAAATATCTGCCTTTAATAATAGCTATCATAATAATAGTATTTGCATAGCACTTTAAAGTTTACATAGCACTTTACATATATAACCTCATTTGATCTATACAATAACCTTTTTTTAAAGAGGATTTTAAATTTTAAAGAGGAGGAAATTATGGCTGAGAAAACTTCAAACACTTCAAAAAAGTAAATTTTCTTGGAAGCACACTTTAATGAAAGGTTCCAAGTCAACTTATAAAGATACATAGACTACAAGTGTTAAGAATCAAAGTCAAGGAAAGATCAATAGGAAAGTCAGAAAAGTGTTAGTTCTCATTCCCGATAGGCTCAGCCATTTGCCTTCCCAATTCCAGACTATTTTTATGAAAAAGTTCTAGAAACAGTTTCCCTCAGTTTCATGATTTCTATTGGGAAAACTTTCTTGACTAAATTCCCTCTTTTAATTTGAACCAAAGGTTTCTACTTAATCAGTTCAACTAATATAATTTTAACATCATTTTACATCAATCATTTTGCCAAGAAAGCCCCACATCTATTTTATGCACATGACAGTCTTGAGACTGATTTAATTTTCTCATTTAACTCTTCCTTGAGCCAAACTGTTACATATTCTATAACACAAACATTTTAAAATGTTTGGGGGTACACTAAAGTTATGGAAAGAGTTGCCATGAAAATGGACCAAATGAAAATAAACTTCCCCATATTCAAGCCTATTTTTTAAGCTTTGAAAGAATTTTATGATATGCCTCAGATGAATAAAATGTTATGAAATAGCATGTTGTGAAAGTTCAGCAGCAAGAGATACAAAAAAAATTCCATTCAAAATAAATGTGGATAGTATAAAATATTTGGGAATCTATCTGCCAAGGAACAGTCATGAACTATAGGAACTAAACTACAAAACACTTTCCACACAAATAAAGTGAGATCTAATCAGTTGGAAAAACATCAAGTGCTCATGGGTAGGCCTAGCAAATATAATAAAAATGACAGTACTACCCAAACTAATTTACTTATTTAGTGCCGTATCAATCAAACTCTCAAGAAATCATTTTACAGATCTAGAAAAAATAGTAGTAAAGTTCATTTGGAAGAACGAAAGGTCAAGGATCTCAAGGGAGTAAATGAAAAAAAAAAAGGCTGATGAGGGTGGCCTTGCTGTACCAGATCTAAAACTATATTATAAAGCAGCGGTCATCAAAACCATTTGGTCCTGGCTAAGAAATAGAGCAATCGATTAGTGGAATAGGGTTGCATCACTAAAAAAGCTAGAGAAAGAACAAATCAAAAACCCCCAATCAAATACCAAACTTGAAATCCTAAAAATAAAAGGAGAGATTAGTAAAATTGAAAGTAAAAAAAACTATTGAATTAATAAAACTAAAAGTTGGTTTTATGAAAAAACCAACAAAATAGATAAACCTCTAGTTAATTTAATTAGAAAAAGGAAAGAGGAAAATCAAATTGTTAGTCTCAAAAATGAAAAGGGAGAACTTTCCACCAATGAAGAGGAAATTAGAGCAATAATCAGGAGTTACTTTGCCCAACTGTATGCCAGTAAATTTGATAACCTAAGTGAAATGGAGGAATATCTACAAAAATATAGATTGCCCAGATTAACAGAAAAGGAAATAAATTACTTAAATAGTCCAATTTCAGAAAAAGAAGTAGAGCAAGTCATTAATCAACTCCCTAAGAAAAAATCCCCAGAGATTACAGAAAATCATTCCTAGAATAATACACCATGACCAAGTAGGATTTATACCAGGAATGCAGGGATGGTTCAATATTAGGAAAACTATTAACATAATTGACGCTATTAATAACCAAACTAACAAAAACCATATGATAATCTCAATAGATGCAGAAAAAGCATTTGATAAAATCCAACATCCATTCCTATAAAAACATTAGAGAGTATAGGAATTAATGGACTTTTCCTTAAAATAGTCAGTAGCATCTATTTAAAACCATCAGCTAGCATCATATGTAATGGTGATAAACTGGAGCCATTCCCAATAAGATCAGGGGTGAAACGAGGTTGCCCACTATCACCATTACTGTTCAATATTGTATTACAAATGCTAGCCTTGGCAATAAGACAAGAAAAAGAGATTAAAGGAATTAGAGTAGGTCATGAGGAAACCAAATTATCACTCTTTGCAGATGATATGATGGTCTACTTAGAGAGCCCTAGAGAATCAACTAAAAAACTATTAGAATTAATCCAAAACTTTAGCAAAGTTGCAGGATACAGAATAAATCCACATAAATCATCAGCATTTTTATACATCACCAACAAAATGCAACAGCAAGAGATACAAAGAGAAATTCCATTCAAAATAACTATCGATAGTATAAAATATTTGGGAATATATCTGCCAAGGGAAAGTCAGGATCTATATGAGCAAAACTACAAAACACTCTCCACACAAATAAAG
>JAJPUD010000236.1:207046-262292 GCA_023553655.1 Myrmecobius fasciatus
TCATATGTTTTGTAAATAAAAAGCTTTATTAAAAAAAAAAAAAAAGGAAAAGCAGTTTTTTCTGGCACTATCCAAGGAGGAGGGTGCTATTGTTTGGATCACAACCTAGTTATCCTTGACTCATCTCCATCCCTCCAAAATCCAAATTACTTATAAAGTATTGTTGATCCTGTGTCTTCCTGTTTTCACCTCTTCAAATGCAACTACCACCATAGTTGTTTAGATATCACCATCACTTGCCTAGACTATTACAATTCTCCTAACTGGGCTCTAAGTTTTTCCTCTATTTTGTAAATTATTGTAAAAAACAGCTGACAACCCCCACCCCCCCAAACACCTTCCTGAAGCACAAATCTAAGCTTTTTACTCTCTTGATTAAGAATTTATACTAATTCCCTCTTTCCTCTAGGATAGAAAGCTTGACATATACAATTTTTGACCATTTAGCTTCAGCCTACCTTTTCACACTTATTTCATAATACCGAATTTTATGCAGGACACTCTTGCACTTCCTTTCCCACCATGCCTGGAATGTATTGTCTTCTCTCCCTGCTCCCTCAGACCAGGTATGACTCTTACAATAGGAAGCCTTTCCTATTCCCCCTAGTTTTGCTCTTTCCTTTTTTAGCCTCAGACTATTACTAGCTGTGTGACCTTAGACAAGTCATTATTAACTGTTTGCCTCAGTTTTTTCATCTGAAAAATGAGCTGGAGAAGGAAATGGCAAACCACTCCAGTATCTTTGCCAAGAAAACCCTGAAATGGGGTCACAAAAAACAAAAACATCTTAATCCAAATCAAACATTTCATTTACTACACTGAATCAATCTATCTATAGCACACTTAATGTTAATTAAAATAGCACAGGATTATACGATGTGTTCCTACATATTATTGACATCTTAATCTCTCAATATTTTAGGAGAGGAAAATCTCATAAAGGTCTTACAAGTATTTTTCAGCTTCTTCAAACTGACAAGACAAATGTGTATTTGGTAAGAGCTGAAAAAAAAAAAAAAAAAACCAGCACTGAAAATACCTGAGGTAGGTGGTATACTATTAATTCCATTTGGCATAAATGTTCAGTGAAGCACAAAGAAGTGACCATAATACAAGAACAATGGCAAGAACAATACCTCTGCAGTTAAGAGGACCTGGATTCAAATTCAACATCTGAAACAATGTGACAAATTAATTAAATCTCCCTTCATCTTGGTTTCCTTTAATGTAAAATGGAAATGGATTAGCTGACCTCTGAGTCTACTCTGGTAGTATCTATGATATCATAACCCTATAATGCTAGTATTTCAAGCAAGGACTTAAATCTAGCCTTTCATTCCACATCTAGTGCTTTTCCTTATACCCTATTTCTTCCCTTCGTCCTTTTTTAAAATTAAAGATTTGGCCACTTCCCCATCCTCACTAATGGGCTATGAATATATGATGTCGATGGTTTTAATCGACTGAAAACACTATCTTTAAATTTCAAAGCAATTCAGCTTTATAGTAAAACATTCACGGTAGGTATTGTGATGGTGAAAACTATGAGGTAACGCTAAAAAGGCTTAGTGGAAATTTTTTTTTAAATTTCCCATTTTATTGATTTGAAGATAAGTTCTTGTTGGTACTATTATAAAGGTAATGAAATTAAAATTTAAGGTCTGTATCTAGCAATCTAATATTGCTGGATTTCATATGCAAAGATAGTTTCTGATTCATTATCAGTTGTTCTTTGGTGCTGACAGACTCCTACCAAAATTATGGTGGGTCTATCTGTTCAAAACAGCTGGCTAAAACAGTT
The DNA here is from genome assembly GCA_023553655.1 of Myrmecobius fasciatus. Lineage (NCBI taxonomy): Eukaryota > Metazoa > Chordata > Mammalia > Dasyuromorphia > Myrmecobiidae > Myrmecobius > Myrmecobius fasciatus. The sequence continues at coordinate 208,848 of JAJPUD010000236.1, forward strand.
GGGTGGTGCAATGGATAGAATACCTAGTCGAGTCAGGAAGATATAAGCTCAAATTCCATCTAGGATATTTAGTAGTTGTTCACTGCTGGGCAATTCACTTGAACTCGTTTGCCTGTTTCCTCATCTATAAAAAGAGCTGGAGGGGAAATGGCAAACTACTCTAGCATCTTGGCCAAGGAAACCTCAAATGAGCTCACAAATAGTTGGATATGACTGAAATACCTGAACAAAAGATTTAAATTTTTGTTTTGGTGACAAAAGAATTGGCTTACATTGGTCATAAAACAAGTGACTGATTACTATAAGTTCTGGTTCCTTCTTCATCCCTCCAGATGAGGTGGTTAGCCTGCTTTCTCTTTCTTTCCTACCAAGATAACAAAACCCTTTCCCCCAGGGACTTTGACTCAAGGAGTAAAAACTCAAGCAGCTTGTTTTAACTCAGCTTCCTAGCATTTCAAGGGCATAAAAAGGCCCACTCATGTGGAGTCTATACCTTTAAGACTTGGCAGAAGCATCTAAACTGCACCCAGCTGACCATGCCCCTTTCTACATGCAGGAGAGAGGGCCCAGCTACCCAAGTTAAGCACAATAGTATGCTTATTGAATATCCTCTCTATACTATGTCCAAGTCGATGTTTTGTTAACCTTTGAATGTCCACCTATCACAAAACATATATATTTTTTATTAATACTTTTTATTTGCAAAACATATGTATGGGTAATTCCTAAACATTAACCCTTACAAAGCTTTCTGTTACAAATTCTCCCCCCCTATTCCCCACCCCTCCCCTAGATGGCAGGAAATCCACTACATGACAATTATGTTAGAATACTTAAGAAATCGAATATATGTATAGTTATTGCATCATTTTTTGTGCAGGAGAAATCGTATCTACGAGAAAGAATAATACGATAAAGGAAATACAATGCAAGCAAACATCAATAGAGAACATGAAAATGTTATGTTGTGGTCCACATTTCACATCCCTCTCCCTGGATATATATGGCTCTCTTCACCGAACAATTAGAACTGGTTTGAAGCATTTCATTGTTGAAGAGAGTCGTGTCCATTAGAACTGATCCTCATATAGTACACAAAACATATTTTCAATACTGTCCAAATAAAGTAACAATCTATGCATTCATATAGTGGCCACCTAGCTCATTATTTTTGTTGCTTTTGATTATTTTTTTAAAGAAGGAAAATGACACGTTATCCTTAGGTTCATTTTCTGTAGACATTTCAGATACAATCCAGTACAATATAAAATTTAAAGCTGCAATGATATAAAATCCCAAGTGTCTTAGAATTCTACAATTTCATGTTGTGAAACAATTAAGATCAGCCTTGCACTATCACCAATGCCCCAAGCAGGATCTGCCACTGACAAAAACTACTCTAATGAAAATTAGGATTCAGGAGGTGGCCCCAATGTGTATTTTTCAAAAGAAAACATTCTGGATGCTTAGAAAAAATGAACACATTTGAGACATTTCAAGATAATGATATAGTTTATTGAATCCAGAAGGGCAGGAATTTCAGACTTGGTTCTTTCTCAGGAACCAGTTTTCCATGCTTGGTTCTTTTGTTTCCTTTATAGAATCCTCCAGGTTGTTCTTGGAGAGGCAGAAGCTACTTTATCTCCTATTGCTGAGTGCATCCAACACAGGAGGGAGTAGATACCTACCACTGCCACCACCACTGCTCTGCTCCAAAACTCTGCTGTACCCACAGAACACCCTTATCAGGATTATCTGGAGGAGGATGGCAAAGAGAAGGGACCAGTTGCAGCCTGGGGCTGGAGGCCTTCACCATATGACTTTCCTGGCCTTAGCATCAATTTACAGGCATACTGTAACAGACACTGTCCCACAGCTAAGGACTAGTGACTTTTGCCATGAGACCTTCCTTTTCACCCTCAGTCTACTGCATTGTTCTTTGCTACTTACAGAAACACACAGATCCTTCCTTTCCTTAATATATCAGCTTCTTTTTTTCCTCCCTAACATTGTCAAACTGAGTCATCTCCATTGAAGTTGTGAAACACAAATACAAATGGGGACCATGAAATCATAGATTTTTGCAGTGGCACAATGACTTAGAAAAACCATGTATCACCTATGCTCTACTTTTATCAAATATTTTCCAGTTTTTTATGTTGCCAGCTCCGGCTCCAATGACTGACACTTCTGAAGTACACTGCCTTCATTCCCTTTTCAATCCATAAAATTCTAATCTTTAACCCCAACATTCTGCTGAAATTACTATCAATAGCTATCAATTATTTCTTAGTTTTTGAATTTTATAGAATTTTTACCATCTCTATTCCCTCTTGATCTTTTTGCTGTCAGATCCTGTTCACTCCCTTTTCCTGGATACTTTCTTGGCTTCTGTTATTCTCTTTTGATTCTACTTAAAATTGGCTGCTCTTTCTCAGGCTACTTTGCTGGATCATCCATTACTCAAACCCCAAGGTCCTCAGTCCTAGTGTCCCTTTTCCTCTTCCTGTGCAATGTCTCAGTGGTATCATAAACTCCCATGGATTCAATTAGTTCTGTGCAAATCACTATCAAGTCTACATAGATTTCTCTCCTGAATTAATAATATACCACTAGTTGTCTGTTAGACATAACCAACCTGTTCGTGTCTTGTCTGAAATGCACAATGTCCAAAGCAGAACTAATTTGCATACCAAGCAACTATCCTTTCAAGCTTTCTGGTGTCCTCAGAAGGCTCCACCATCCTCCTAATTATTAAGGTTATAAAGCTCTTAAGTCCTTCTGGACTGCTCACATTCTTAAACACATCCCTTTCTCCTCACTCACATGTGTACTACCTTGTTTTAAGACATCATTACTTCTTACTTGGAATATTATAATACTCTCCTAATTGGCCTCTTAAGTTTCCAGTCTTTTCCTTTTTTTTGGCTGAGGCAATTGGGGTTAAGTGACTTGTCCAGGGTCACACAGCTAGGAAGTGTTAAGTGTCTGAGGCCAGATTTTAACTCAGGTCCTCCTGACTTTAGTGCTGGTGCTCTATCCACTGCGCCACCTAGCTGCCCCAAAATATTAACTGTTTAATCCAAGCCCTACATAGCTATCATAATAATCTCCCTAACATAGAGGTCTCCAAATGTTGTTTCCCTTATTTCAGAACCTTCAACAGCCTATTACCTCTAGCATAAAAATATAAACTTCTTACCTGATGTTTAAGGTCCCATACAGCTGGTTTCTAATTTTCCTTTCTTACTTTATTTAACACTATTCAGTTTTATGTACTCTCTACTGAAGTCAAATTAGACTATGTTATTCCCTAAATTTAACATTCCATCTCATGCATTTTTTAGCATCTATGGCTAGAATCCTGTCCTCATTACTTACCCTGCCAGAATTAGCTGATTTGCTATCTCCTCTTGAGATCTTCTTTACTCCTCAAATCTGCTCTGTTGTCAGTACTCTGTACTTTATCTATGTGCAAACTGAATGCCCAGCACTTCACACATTGTAGGTATTTAATACACATTTGTTGAGTTGAAATCCTCTTAGAGGAAGGTAGGAAAGGAAAAAAGAAAATACTTATATGATTAGAAAGAATTAAAACATCTATACATTTCAAGCTAATGAAATAAGTTTATTGTACATAATAAAAGTGGTGTTTCTTAAAAAAAAATTTTCCAGCTCCTGGACATCTGCAGAAGATGAGGAAAGGATTCCACTCTCAAGCAAAGTGAGTGTTGGTTTAGTTGATGAAATCATATATCCATTCCACTTCTCTACAGCAAATGCTAATAGTCACCACAGGCTTAAAACTCCTGTAGCTAAGCATCAATAAATGTATTTTTAATATTACAAACATGCTTATTAGCACAGGAAGATGGAAAAATGTAGAATGTTATAGCACACCATATGTACTCCCAGCTTTTCTAATTTACAACCAGTGAAAAGCCACAACATCCAGAGAAAATATTTTAAAATAGTATATGACTCACCAGTAAGTGACTTTCTAGTCAAATAAATAGGAAAATTTTCATTTTAATGTCACATTGAATTTTAGTACATTTCAATCCAAGGGAAAAATCTGAGACATGGTCATAAGTACAAGGTTATATATATATTACAATCTGCCTTGTTATAGTACATTTGTGGCTGTGTGATAAAATGTAACTTGAGGGCAGATAGAATCCAGGCTCAATTGAGTAACTGTCACAGGAAAGAAGGCATTAAATACAATTTTGAAGTAAGTATTTTTGTTTAATTTCAAAATCTCAAAATAGCATTAGATCTTGGCCTTATTTAAAAAAAGTTTAGTTAAACACTAAGCTAGCTAAATAACTATCTTGAAAGGTTTAAACATAATTAATATAGAAAATACTTTCCCTCTAAACTCAATCTTACATACATGGAAGAGGAAAGGTAGACAATTTCTTCAGCAGCATATATGGCTAAATCCATCAACCACCTTAAACTAGAAATGGTCATGAAGGACCCCATTAAAAAGAATCTGGCAAATTTCAAAAAAGTTATCTACTTCATAAAAGACATCAATTAAAGGGTTACATCAAGCAAATATAGTTTTCATACACTTTAATTTTTCTTAAACTAGAGATATCACCTCTCTTCAGTGTAAGAAACAATACTTCTTATCCAATGTGATTTGCAACCCTCTTTGAACATAAGGAAACAAAAAATTGAAAAACAAAGATTGATTAGCTAAGCCTCGTGCTCTAACCAAACTACTTAATTACAGTGATTTTCGATGGCAAAAGCCCCTGCTGAATGGGCAACTTGACAGTTTTGAATACTTTTGTAATAGTTTTATTTTTATACATGGACACTAAAATGATCCGGTCATGCAGTGTTCATTTTAAGCATTCTGCATCTCTTTCCCAATTTTGTAACTAAGGATCTTATTCCAGTCAATCTTGGTGCGTGTAACTGGCAACTGTCGACGTAAGGCTTTGAAAGTAGTGTCCGACATAGTCTGATAATTCTCACTGATGGCAGTCTATTAAAAACAGAATAAAGCTAAAGTTATAAAGGACAATAAAAGAAGAATAGTCCACAGAACATTTTCTCCCCCTCTCCCCATATGAACAACAACTACTGTTGTTCATATGTCAGCATGCTGGTTCATTGCTTCTAAGTGGATACATTAAAATATGAAAATGTTTTTTAAAATCATAGAATGAAAACTGATAGAAAACAGCTAAAGAAATGTTAGTATTCTGAATAATAAACTTATGGGAAAACATAATAAATATTCCTGGTTCTAATCATACACAAATAGTTTAAAATTTTATTCCTGAAAAGGATTAAGTTTCTTTCTGCATATAATTAAATAATTCTAAGTTATGAACTAAAAGTTTAAGTTCAACAACATTGTCTGGACACTAATTAATGTAAAATGTGGGGTACAAATTTAATCTGAGTGACTGAGAGAATTACTTTCCATAAGCAGACTTCCAAAATTAAAATAATTTGATCATCCTGAAACAAAATACTATTAAATTTTATGGCTTCTTTTGAGCTATAAATTAGGATGTATTAAAAAGGCAACATTTTCTTTTCTTTTTTTTTTTTTAACTTTGAAAATATATCTTAGTCTTAAGGAATAAGCATTTATTAAATACTATGTGTTTGGCACTGTTTTAGGTATTAGAGACAGAGATATAAGTTCAAAGAATGAAAACAATCTTTATGTATGAGGATCTTAAAATAGTATCAGAATTATCTGTATCTATTTTGAGTAGATAGATACATAAACTTACTTATATATCTGAAAATGATATCTACTTACATAAAACAATCTAGAACGGGAAATTAAACTAGGTTTCAATACGACTTCCCATTCCTCAATATCCCTATTTTTTTGAAAATCTGAATCTGTAAGTTTGTTAATTTAGTAAGGAACTTCTCACGAAGCAACTTTCTAGATTTAGATTAGCTTCTCCCCCCTCTTTTGCAACTTACAGGGCCTTCAACACTGAGTGGTTAAGTAATTTCTCTATAGTCACACAATTAAACATGTGTCAGAGGCCTGTGTTAGAATAAAGGTTTTCTTTGCCACATGGGCTCATATTTTCAATGTCCTTATGTAACAATAAATACAAAGTATTAAGTATACTGAAAATCATACCTGATATTCATTTTCTGCTGCTTCTACAATCTTTATAAATTCTTTTGCTGTTTGGACTTCATTCTAAAAGAAAAATAAATAATAAAGTAAGCTTTAAAAATCAACCATTACTTGATGATGAGTTAAAACATTATAGCTAATAATAAGCTTGCATGGTTCAACAAATCACATTCATGGACATTTAGTTCAAACATAAGCAACCAGATCAGCTTTAAATTTTCTCTCCCTCCTCTGAAATCCCAGAACACATATGTTCTTTTATCACATTTATCCTGAAGTAGAATATTTTTTGGTAAATTTTACTTGCCCTAAAGGCAAGAAGGTAGGGGTTATGCCTTCTTTGTTAGCTTCCACAAAACTATGCACAAAAAGTATGCTCAATAAATAGTTGTTAAAAGAATGAATGGTATAGAGAATGAAGTAATATCACTGGCAAATTTACATTAGGAAATATTTTTAGAAGGCAACATAACAATCATAACACAGATGCTTATATACAACTTGAGTTATGTTTTACTGATGAAGCATTAAAAAGAAAGCAAAATCATTTTTAACATAATAGTATATAACTTAATATTAAATTCTATGTTTTGGTTAACTCACCATAATGAAATATAAAAAATAGTATTTTCTTTCCATAAACTTTAAGTGATATAGACCAATAAACTGTGAGTTCCTTGAGAGCAGTGACTGCTTTTTGCTTCCTTTTTTCATGTCTTGCAGTGCTTAGCACCAGGTCTATCATAAAGTGGACACTTAATAAAAACTCATTGATTTTAATTTACTTTCTTATAAAGGTGTTTTATTTTATCCAATAACCCCCCCACCCAAACTCTTAGAAATTGTAACAAAATAAAGTACAAAATTGAGTATTATACAACATATTCTTAAAATGCTATAATAAATGGCAGGTATTATTAGCTACTAAAAATGGAGGCATAAAACAGGGAGAAAGAAATTCAAAGAGATTTATCCACTGTATACAAAAGTGGGTTCAAAAGCTTTAATTAAAAAAAAAAATCCTGTTTAAAAAAAAAAAGTATTCAACTATTGCCAAAGATAGTGTCTTAACTTGGGTCCAAATGGAAAAAAAGAATATAATCTTGTTCATGCAGATATTTCTATTGGTGGATGATACTGTCCTAATTACACTCAGAATAATACTATAATACAGCTGCAACAGGAGCTCACAACTTTTAAAACTTTTAAGTTTTACAGGATATAGAATTATTCAAGAGAGATTAGCATACCATTCATAGAGGAAAAAATAAATGGATGTAAACTGCAATTATTTAGATATGCAGTTAGAAAGCTTGTCCACCTTCCTGCCATCTGGGGGAGGGGAGGGGACTGGGGGTAAAATTTGTATTGGAAAGCTTTGTAAAGATCAAGGTTGGGGAACTACCCATACATATGTTATACAAATAAAAAGCTTAAAAAAAAAAAAAAAGAAAGCTTGTCCACTCATTCAATATATCAACAAATAATACTGATGAGAATTACAGATGGATAATCTGGGTCCAAAAATGAGGAGGAAAAATGTGTACTGTGTATAATGAAATTATGCTGTACTTTCAATTCTCATGCTGCCGACAGAAGACAATTTTTTTTTTTTTACTACCTACATGCTTCCAGTGATACAGTTTAATTGTGAATCTTTATTTTAAGACTAAAAATTGAAAGTAACCAAAAGAGCAATGGTGAGATGCTTGCTCAGTGGGCTTAAGTAAGCTGTGGTATATTTCCAACAAGACAAATAACAAGAAAAGGCATAAGAGTTATCAAGGAATAGAGAGAACAAGAGCTAGATAGTCTAACTTTTTGTACAATGTACAAAATATACAAACAGCTAAAGGAAGGACTTTAGTTTGATAAGAAGATCTAAAGATCTTTTGGGAGAACATGGACAAAAATTACCCAGAGTGAGAAAGAATAGACAAGGAAGGGATTACCTGAGTTTCAGGCTATGTAAAAGCAGAGGGGTGGGGCCTATCCAGGGCAGTTTGTCTACTCTTGAAATATACACTAATGAGATTAGTGATCCATTTGATATTGAAATACAACTACTTACAGACACTGTTAGAGATTCTTGTATATCTTTATGGCTCACTAGTTGAACATTACCATCTTCATAATAGTGAACCTATTCAAAGAAATTAGAGCAATGGCATTACAGTACCATCAAGACAGGAAGAGCATTTATTTATTCTTTATGATTTGTAACATAAACAACTGCAGGTAAAATACTTTACAGTGAATTAAAAAATATATAATTCCCTGAAAAAATTGTTCAAATAATGTTCTATGAATTTCAGAATTTTCACTAAATGCCAAAAGTCAATTAGTAAAACATTCACACCAAATTATAAAACATTCCCTGAGAAACTATATAAGTTTTTAAGGAATAATGCTTAAAGTTCTCTTTATTACAGCCTAAGGAGCAGTGGAATGGGGGTCTGATACCAGTTCCAGAGTTATCTGTGTGGTACTGGGAAAGTGATTTTAGTTCTCTAAGTTTCCTATGAATACAATTGGAGAGGATGCTGTGATCTCCAAGGTACAAAACTACCTTTGCCACCTGAAATGTTAAGATCCTACCACAAATAAATTATATGAAAGCTGAAAACAAATGGTAGTTTTTAATTCTATGGGTTTTAAGAATTTGTCAGCACAGCTCAAAATAGAGGACTGACAGCAAATTGTTTAATATAAAGAAATGTAAAGCAGCTAAGAATGTCCGTTATTTTTCTTACATACTTATACCAGAGGTAACAGATTCAGTGCATGAGGCAAGTCCTATAAAAAAATTGATTATGACCGAGTCAGATTAAAGTGTAATTAACAAACATTTAAAAAAATAAAGAGAATTTTGGGTAATGCCAATTGTGATTTTCTAAGTCAGTATGCTGCCTTCTAGATCATTTCTATTTGAGTTTGACATTAAAGAACTAAACCTAATAAGCTTAGTATTAAAAGTTTCTTCACTTTATATAAAATTAAATATATTTCTTTTTAACTGTTATCTTAGCTAATTATTAATGGTAAACCTACCTGAATTTTCAAGATACCAACTACCTGAGTGGTAGAAGGAGTAATTGTAAACTTCCACTCTGATCTCCAACGACCATTCCTTGAAAATAAAAACAGCAATATAAATAAGAGGGAAAATAATTGAATAAATTGTTTCAAACATTAATTTCATGCTAAAAATAGGTCATGTGTCTATGTGTAGGGGGAATATACATTATTTGTGTGAGACTAGAATTATGCTATGATACTGGAAGAAAATATGGTTCAAGGGGCAACTCGGTGGTATAGAACATACAGCACCAGGCTTGGAATCAGGAAGACTCATCTTCCTGAGTTCAAATCCAGTCCTAGATACTAGCTATGTGTTTTTGGGTAAGTCATATAACCCTGTTTAACAAGGTTCCCTCATCTGTAAAATGAGTTAGAGAAGGAAATGGCAAACCACTTGAGTATCTTTGTCAAGAAAAGATCAAATAGGGTCATGAAGAGTCAGATATGACTGAAATGACACAACAAACAAGACATGTATCCTAACACTGTGCCCAAGTATCCAAAGACTAATATGCCCCAAAGGCAAATGTCACAATTATATCAATGACTTTTCTCAGTCCTTATTCTTTGAATCCTTATCCTGATCCTTGTAGGTTATTTGACATAGATGATTACTCCCTCCTCTTAGATTTCTCTCTTTTCCCCAGATTTTTGTGACAAATCTTTCCCGATTCTTTTTTCCTACCTGTCTGGCTACTCCTTCCTAATCTGTATTGCTGAATACAATTCATTTCTCATACTTTAATTATGAGCACACTCCAATGTTCTGTACAGGGACCTCTTGCCTTTCCATACTGTTCTTTGGTGATCTGATCAACTCCCATGCATTCAATCATCATTTTATACAGATGACTCTCCAAATAATAGATGTATCCCTAGCCTCTTTCCCCTGAACTCCAACTTGTATAAGCATCTATTATAACTCAACATGCTCAAAAAACAACACTTTATCTTTTCTCCCAAACCATTACTTCCCTATTTTACTTAGGGAACTACTATCTTTCTAGCTAGCCAGATTCATAATCTTGACTCCTACCTCTAATAAGCTGTCAAGTTTTGTCATTTCTACCTTTCTGACTTCTAGTTCATGCTCTTAATTCCTCTTGCATAGATTACTGCAACAAAACAAACAAAAAAAAAAACACTACTAGATGATCTTCCTGCTTTAAATGTTTTCTCTCTTCAATCCATCTTTCACTAAATAGATATTCTTAAAATACAAGTACAACCATGTCACTTCCTAACTCCTACAAGACCTAGTCTGATCTCTCCTTTTCTGATTCTGGCCTTACCCACCAAATTACTTCCGATAAACTTTGTATTTACTTCATGATACAGATTTTATATATCTATATCTATCTATATATCAACAGACAGATATTTCTTGAGGGCAGAGATAATCACTAAATATAGTGTTTGGTCTATAATGTATTAAACACCTTAACAAATGCTTTTAATAGAAACAAAAAAATTCAGTCACCTCTAAATTTTCAACATTATAAGAATAATATTTGCTTCACTTATATAGCATTTTAAGATTTACATGTATTTTCCTCATAATAATACTAGTTCCTGCATGTATTGAAAAATATTATAAGCCCCATTTTACAGATTAAGGAAACTGAAGTTCAGAGAGGAAATGATGTGGGAATCAAAAAAATAAGTGTCTGAAAAGGAAGGTGCAAATCCAGGGCTCCTGATGACAAGTGTAATCTTCTTTTGAATACATTATTAATTAACCATAAAATAAAAGCTATGAAATAATTATTTTTATTGAAGTACATTAAGCCTATAACTTAAAAAAAAATTAACACATACTACCATATTTTTTTAAAGGTATAAATAGGCGTTAAAGATGAATGACAGTTACCCAATTTAATATATTTTATTGGTGCTAGCTCCGGACAAAGCACATACTAGACACTGGAAACACAGAGATCAACGTGCTGTAGAGAACACGTATATATATAGACACAACGTATAAGGTGTCTACACCTTATAAGGACTACATGCTAAAGGAATGGAATACTGAAGACAGAGAAAAAATTATGACAAGAAAAGCTTTTATTCATTAAAAGCATGTGAGACATATTTGAGTCCTATGTGAATGGCTGCCCAGGGAAATGTCAGCCTAAGCATGCCATCAACTAATCCAACCTTCCTGGGGTTTTCCAAACCTTTCAGAAGAGGGAGTAATCAACTATATCAAATAACCTACAAGGATCAGGATGAGGATTCGAAGAATAAGGACTGAGAAAAGTCATTGTGACATTTGCCTTTGAGGTATGTTAGTCTTTTACTTGGGCACAGTGTTACTGAGATTAAGGATACATGTCTTGTTGATGTTATGTCGTTTCAGTCATATCTGATTCTTTGTTACATGTCCTTTCAGGATTAAAGATTTGAGAGGAGGCCAACAACTCACAAAAGAAAGGTTACAAAACAGTTTTCCTCATCTTATATTACATCTCTCTAGATAACTTTTCCCTGAAACAAGAAATGACGCTATCTTACAATTTCCTTCCCAATGCCATCATTCTACAATGCACACTGTAAAAATGAACAATTATTATGGAATTAATATTTGATGTTTCCTAGGTTTTATTTTTATCTTGGGAAAAAGATGGCTAAGTTTATCTCTTCCTAATGTAACCTCCATTTGGAGATAATTCTCTCTAACTATGCCCACCCATTTATTATGGAATATATTTGTCCCTGAGGGTACTACCTATAAATGTATAAATTTTCAGGATTTATGACTATCATACAAAGTAATGCTGACTCTCATATATATTAAGATATGTTTAAACACATACATATATAAATATACACACACATATGGAAACATACACACACATAGCCTATTTGTGTATACAGACACACAGAGTCCCCCTTTATATGTAAACTTGTATCTACCTATTCTTTTTGGATAGTTAAGTTAAATTTTCATGCCACACTGGATTTGTTGTTAGACATGTTTACTAATAAAAAGTGTTGTCAAGGATTAAGAAAGTCATTGCAGAGGATTCAAACAATTTCTCCCTCAGTAACATTGAAGACAACTTGAACTTACCAAAAGTTTTTTGCTTGAAACTGATGACTTTCTATGCATGCAATAATGGTTTGATGTCCATCAATAGTTTTACCATAAACCTTTGTTGCAAAGAAAATATGTGCAAGTCTCAGTTTAGGACAATAGACTATCAGTCATTAAGCAATTATTAAATTATTCATAGAATGCACAATATGCTGGTAGCTACATGTGGTGGACAACAGAAAACATATTCTTCAAAGTAGATCTATCTTTTGACTTATTCAATAAATGCTTGTGAAAACAAAGTATCGTAAACATCACAATAACTGTCACCATTCAATCAAATTCACAGAAATCTGTACAAAAAAGCTTTAATAAAGTCCAAAAAGCTGGTAATTAAAAACATTCTTTAATGTAAAATAAAGCAATTAAAACATTACATAGAAAAATAAATAATTATTTGTCATTTAATAATAAAAAGAAAACATTTATGCTCTATCACAAAATTTAAAACATGTATTTATTGAATGCTGTCTCACTCCCTTTTTATGCTCAATATTTGAATATATATATACATATATCCATATAAGATTTCATTCCACTTGATGTCATACATTATATTCGATCTTAATTAGAATGAATAGCTTGAGAAACAATAAGTATAATAATTACTTTAGAAGTTTTAACAGGAAGTTATGACTAAATAATGATGTTTTTAGGTAGGAAACCGATGGAAATAGAAATTAAAGTTATCACCATTTTCAAATTCCAGCTGGCTCAATAGTCTTTTATCTCTGTTATCTATCTCTTCTGTACACCAGAGAGCATTAAACATGGTAGGCACTTAATATTTTTTCAAATGAATTTCTCAGCAAATAAGTAAGAACAACTTGAAATATGTCCTTTATGGATAGTGACTGAAGTGACAAACATATAAAATTTCAATTGTGAGAAAAAAATTATACTTTTCACTAGGTCATATATTTCAAGGCCCTATTATTTTAAAGATTTATCAATAAAGAACTCATACTACTGTCACTTATGAAAAAATAGTTTAAAGAGTATATTGTCTATTGCTTACTTACTGTGCAGACCCCATTAGGGTAATGTTCCTTTACATAGGCTCTCATGGCAGTTTCCACTGAATGTCTCCAAGATTCAATGGCATTTTCACCTTCATAGGGCCTGGGGTCAGTAGCTTCCTTTCTTAAATGATCAAATTTGAAAGAAACCCTATTTTTGGGGTCCAGAAATTTTCCATTTCCTAAATCACCATGCTCTGTTATTAATACCTTCAATAAAAGAATTTTGAAAAAAATTATTACATCTCTAAATATATATACATATATTTTTACATTTTTAAACATTGTTTATTTTAAACATATAGATATATATATACACACACACACACATTTTGCTTTCTGGGTTGTACAAATTGACACAGAGTAAAATAAGTAAAACCAGAAAAATAATTATACAAAGACATCAAGATTAAAAAGAAAAATAACTTTCAAAGATACAGGAACACTTTTCAATCCTCTGGAAGTAGGATGAAAAAATGTTTTCCTGTCTCATAGAGAAGGATACCAAAAAAAGCATACAAAACAGTCATTGGATTTCTCTTAATTGTCTAAGGTTTTTTTTTTTTTTTTAAACCTTTCCATCTCAAGTTTTAATGGAAGTGGAAGGGGGAAAGTTAGCAATAATGAAGGCAAAAAAGGGAAGCTATTAAAAAATGCACAAGGAAAACATAAGGAATCTTAGAAGCACAAATTAACAGGGCAGTTTCAAAAGTAACTTGTATAACACACACTTATAGAGACACACACAGTTTTCTATTTCATGCTGCTTGCTTTTAAAAAATATAACTCAATATAGATATTGTAAGCATTTAATAGACATTAATCATAAAAAACAAAAATATAACAATAAAATTATAAAATAAAATATGAAAAACAAAATGGAGATTTATGGCATCACCCTTTTTTAGGGTTCTGTGTATACCAAAATGCTCTCTGGAATTTAAGTTCAGAATAAAAATTTTTTTAAATTCCATCATTTTATAGTATCAATGATAATATATATCATTTGAGCAATTAAATTCTTTAAGAAAAATAGGAAGTTGGGGCAGCTAAGTGGCACAGTGGCTAGAGCCCCAACCCTGAAGTCAGGAGGATCTGAATTCAAATCTGCCCTCAGACACTTAACACTTCCTAGCTGTGTGACCCTGGGCAAGTCACTTAACCCCAATTGCCTAGCTTAAAAAAAAAAGTCAAAATTTTCAAAGATTATGTCCTTCCAAATGCGTAATGCTGAAATACTATGTATTTAGTTTAATAATTTTGTTATTATGCCTTTATAGCAGTATAAATGAGATATTGTTATTATTATCATACCTGTTCTTCATAACCTTCAATTTTTACTGGAGTAAACTGGTCCAAGTTATACTGTGCAAATGCACTAAAAAAGAAAACACAAAATCAAATTCAATCTATTCTCTCAGATTAGATACAATAAATAATGTACTCATTCCATATAGAAAAAGAACTGAAGTTAACAAAATCTTATTAATAAGCGATCATAAATGATACTATTTCCAAATACACTGTAATCTTGAAAGTTAGTGATTTTTTTTACATGAAATTTTTTTTGATTAAGGAAAAAAACAAGCCTTTTAATAAGAAAATATAAATTTTGATAACTTGTTTCTTATTTGTTTAAAGATCTAAAAGAAAAAGGATTGTTTTATGTAAAAATGGAATTTTCTATTAAAATATAAAAATGAAATCTAGGTCTTCTGAGTGGTTCTCTGACTTTGAAACAGAATGGGACTGGTGCTGACTCAAGACGAGAACAATTACACTTGGAATGGCAGCCTTCCTTTGGAGAGTTCTTGACATTTTCCTGAAGGAAACCATCTGTTTCTGCAGAAACAGATTCTTTTACAAACAGTACTGAAAGTTGTTCTGATTAGTCCAGTTTTGCCTTGAGCCAAATGGATTTAATTTGGGTATAGTACCCTGCATGCTGCCTGGCATAGGAACCATTAGTATCTATGTCTACTCGCTAGCTCAATTTGGGAGTCATCTAATCTGGTCCAGTGTGAAGCACTGGAACTCATCCTGGAGGTGGGTAGAAATGAAGTCAGGAACTTAGCGGTGCTTCCAAACCCATAAAATAGTAACTAACACAAGCATCAATAATCTTTCTGTTTCTATGGCCAAAGGAAGAAATCATGTTGTTTCTTTAAGGAAGCCTTAAATAAAACTTGAACTAAAGGGGGGGGGGGTAAGAGAAAGAAAGTTCTGGTATTACAAACATATTACATTGACACAAACAAAATACAGAGTTTTATATTTTTCTAAAATCTAGGAAAATTTGTAAATCCTTTTTTTCCTTTTTATTAAAGCTTTTATTTTTTATTTATTTATTTTTTATTTTATTAAAACTTATTTGCAAAACATATGTATGGGTAATTCTTCATTAACCCTTACAAAGCTTTCTGTTACAAATTTCCCCCCCCTACTCCCCACCCCTCCCCTAGATGGCAGGAAATCCACTACATGTTAATTATGTTAAAATACTTGACAAATCGAATATATGTATACATATTTCCACACATTGTTGTGCAAGAAAAATTGTATCTACAAGAAAAATCAGAGAAAGGAAACACAATGCAAGCAAACATCAATAGAGAGCATGAAAATGTTATGTTGTGGTCCACATTCCTCTCTCTTTCTTCACTGAACAATTGGAACTTGTTTGAAACATTTCACTGTTGAAGAGAGCCATGTCCATCAGAATTGATCATACTATATGGTACTGTGGTTGCCATGTATAATGATCTCCTGGTTCTGCTCATTTCACTCAGCATCAGATCATACAAGTCTCTCCAGGCCTCTCTGAAATAATCCTGCTGGTTATTCCTCACAGAACAATAATATTCCATAACATTCATATACCATACTTTGTTTAGCCAATTTCCAATGGATGGGCATCCATTCAATTTCCAGTTTCTAGCCACTACAAAAAGGGCTGCCACAAACATTCTTGAACATGTGGGTCCCTTTCCCTCCTTTAAGATCTCTTTGGGATATAAGTCCAATAGAAACACTGCTGGGTCAAAGGGTACGCACAGTTTGATAACTTTTTGAGCATAGTTCCAAATTGCTCTCTAGAATGGCTGGATTCATTCACAGTTCCACCAACAATGCATCAGTGTCCCAGCCTTCCCACATCCCCTCCAACATTCGTCATTATCTTTTCCTGCCATTTTAGCCAATCTGACAGGTGTGTTGTGGTATCTCAGAGTTGTCTTAATTTGCATTTCTCTGATCAATAGTGATTTGGAGCACCTTTTCATATGACTAGAAATAGTTTTCATTTCATCATCTGAAAATTGTCTGTTCATATCCTTTGACCATTTATCGATTGGAGAATGGCTTGAATTCTTATAAACATGAGACAATTCTCTATATAGTTTAGAAATGAGACCTTTATCAGAACCCTTAAATGTAAAGATTCTTTCCCAATTTATTGCTTCCCTCCTAATCTTAACTTCATTGGCTTTGTACAAAAACTTAATATAGTAAAAATTATCTATCTGGTGTTCAATTAAGAGTTCCAGTTCTTCTTTGGACATAAATTTATTCCATCTCCACAGGTCTGAGAGGTAAACTATACTACGTTCCTCTAATTTACTTTAATATTACTCTTTATATCCAGATCATGAACCCATTTAGATCTAATCTTGGTATGTGGTGTTAGGTGTGGGTCAAGCCCTAATTTCTTCCACACTAGTTTCCAATTTTCCCAGCAGTTTTTGTTAAATAATGAGTACTTATCCCAGAAGCTGGGGTCTTATTAAAGTTCTTTATTAGCAAAACATATGCATGGGTAATTCTTCACCATTGACCCTTACAAAGCTTTCTGTTACAAATTTTTCCCCCCTAGTCCTCATCCCTTCCCTAGATGGCAGGAAGTCCACTACATGTTAATTATGGAAAACTTATAAATCCTTAGTCAAATGTCAAGGCATCTATTTTTGCAGTTAATTTATAAAGTTAAACAATATCTATTCTGATCATTCTGGGGCTGGTAACAGCATTATAGAACCCTTTTTGAGAAGCTATGGCATACGATTTTTGTCCTTTTAAAGGTGGATATGACTTTTAGGGGAAAAAAAAACAAAGGCGATATTTAAAGTTCCATTTGATAAATAAGGTGAATTAATATTTTCAGTCAAAAAATAACTAAATGTTCTGTGACCTAATGGATCATCATGATGAAACAACAAAAACTGAGACTTTTTTCTTTTTCTTCATCAACTCTCATAGGCTTTTTTTTTTTTTTGCTTTTTGCTGAGGCAATTTAGGTTAAGTGACTTGCCCAGGGTCACACAGCTAGGGAATGTTAAGTGTCTTGAGACCAGATTTGAACTCAGGTCTTCCTGACTTCAGGGCTGGTGCTCTATCCACTATGCCACCTAGCTGCCCCTCTCATAGGCTTTTAATGAATCAGTTAATGATTGATCTTATGAATTAAATGTTGCACAATTAATACCAGCAATAAAGAAATACTTTATTCATCTGATTTTGATATGCACATTTTTGGGTCCCAGGAACACATAGTAATTAATTTGCTAGGAAATATCTTTTTTCACCTTTCTTGTAAAATTTAAGTAAGTCTTTGACATTTCTGTTCATTCAAAATGTGTGGATATCTTCATAGAGTATTAATTAACCTTTACTTCAGAATGAATGAATGAATTTGATTGTTATATCATTCTCATAGTTGGACATACTGACTGTACAAAGCTCCCAACTACCTTTTGCAGGATATTTTGATTTGTCCTGTATAACTGAATGATTGCTTTGTATCCAATCAAATATGTCTCCATTTTTCTTTTTTTGAACTTTGGTGCCAGTTAAAAGATCTTGTTCTTAATATATATATTTTAATTTCTGTAAATTAGCTTTGAAATTGTGGGAAGAGTAAATGGATATAAGTGAACAAACTAAATGTATAAAAATTTTAAAATTAGTGAAGACTTTTTTGAAATGACAGTAAAAAAAAAGAATCAAAAGAACAATAAATACAGTTAAGTATTCCATGTAACTGAAGATAACATAAATGGTAACTAATAAAACATGCACACGGTCCTTTTAATAAAAGAAAAACTACTAAAGTTTAGTCTCTTACTCCCAAACCCAGTTTTTGTTATCTATTTTCAAGGACCTGGGAGGTATTCAACTGAGAATATGTGAAGGATGGATGGTTTATACGCTATGTTGAAAATAAATTTATCAATTAAAAAACCCTCTTGCTATTATTTCAATTCCTTAAGTTAAATTAAATCATATCTCGGTATTAAATTTTATCAAATAAACCCTGGTTCTAAATAACCAACTGTCATATCAACAACAACAAAATAATCCATGAACTTCTATCCCTCACAACTGTTAATAAAAGGCTGATGGGTAGACCTTGAAAATAATGCTAATGAATGATATTTAGGGTTCAATAAACCTAAACATTTCATATACTGGGGGTAATAACTCAGTATAATGAAAAATATGACAGCAATTATGTTTTTATGTGTATCCAAATGGATATATCAACTATATAAAATGAAACATAAATAAATTAGAGCACCAAGGAAGATATTACTTTTTGGCTCTGAAATGTCTAGGTTCCATAAAGCTGAGTTTCTTAAACTGTTTAAGGAGTTTATGGGGTCTCATAACTATGGGGGTTCTAAAATTATTATTTATCATTAAATGTTTGATATGCATATGTATTTTAAATACCTATATATCCAGGGCCACGTAAAAATTTCTCATGCAAAAAGGAGTCAAGAATGGAAAAAATTTAAGAAGCCCCAGCACAAAGGATAGAGCAATGAACCAAAGTCAGAATACCTGAGTTCAAATGAAGCCTCAGATGCTTCCTAGCTGTGTGACCTGCAATTTACTTTTAATCTTTGCTTCAGTTTTCCTCAACTGTAAAATGGAATACAAGGTGCAAAACCTAACAGCACCTACCTCCCAGAGTTCTTGTAAATATCAATTAAGATATTTATAAAGTGTTTTAGTACAATGAGTAGGTGCTAAATAAATGTTTATTTCCTTCCCTTTTTCATCTATAGATGCAGAAGAGTTCATGATCAAACAGAGAATAGAGAAGATAAATTTACAAAAATGAAAGACATTCTCCAATTGATGAATGATTAAAGAATATGAATAGATAAGTTTTCAAGGAGAAAAAAAAAAACCTAAGTATCAATAGTCAACAACCATTTATTAAGTCTCTACTATGTGCCAGGCATTGTGCTAAATGCTGGAGATGCAAGGAAACAAAAGACAATCCCTGCTCTTTCAAGGAGTTTAGTCTAATGGGACAACATATAAAATAACCATGGACAAACAAGGTATATATAGGATAAACTGAAGATAATCAACTTGTATTAAAAGTCATCTGGAAAAGATTTTTGTGGAAGGTAGAGTTTCAACAGGAACCTGAAAGAAGTTAGGGAAAGCAAGAGGAGCTGATAAACATGGAAAGAATTTCAGGCATCAAAATGGTCAAAAGTAGTGTTTTGTTCAAAAAAAACAGCAAAGGAGGTCAGTGTTATGGATCACAGAATAAAGTGAAATAAAACAAATTATACAGTAACAACATTGTATAAAAATGAACATGTTACACAAATATGTTACAATGGTTTATTATTATTGTTTCAGGGGGAGAAAGTAATTATTGAAAAAAAAAGATTTCTAAAAGAAATTAATGTTACTTCAATAGCTGGAAGTAAAATGGATGCCCACTGACTAAGGGAATAGTTTAACAAGTGGGTAATTTGCATCATTAAAAAAGACAAAAATACAAGTTTAGAAACCTAACAAGGCTTTTATAATAGACACAACAAAACAAACAGAATCAAGAGATCAATTTACATGGCAACAACAAAAATATATAAAAAAAGAAATGCTTAAATACTGTAGGACTCTGATTAAGTCAGTGTTCAAACGGCTTTAGAGGCCTGACTGGTGAAGCACATCTGTTTATTTCAGCTGAGATGTATAGGTAATGAATCAGACATAAATTTGTAGACCACAAACCACTATGTTTAAGTGTTTTGCTCTAATATACTTATTTTACAAAAGACAGCCCTACAGAGGGATGGAATATTACTGAGAAGTAGCTATAAGGTAAAAAAGGGCATTCATAAAACATTGAAAAAAGTAGTGTGGGGCAGGTAGATGGAGCAATGGATAGAACACCAGCCCTGAAATCAGGAGGACCTGAGTTCAAATCTAGCCTCAGACACTGAACATGTCCTTGCTGTGTGATCCTGGGCAAATCACTTAACTCCAATTGTTTCAGCAAAATAAACAAATAAATAAAAATAATAAAAAAATTAAAAAGTAGTATATGTATATACACAAGACACATATGTATGTATAAAATGCTGCAGCATACTATATGAAATGTTTAAAAACTTTTTATTTGTATCTTTTATTTTTATAAGTTTCATTTCCCAATCTGTAGCCTGCCATCCAAAGAGCCATCTCTTTTAAGCAGGAATGTAAAAAAAGAGGGGAAAAAACAGTTCAGTAAAAATAACCAGTAAATATGACTGTAGCAGTATTCCACATCAACCACTCCATACTTCTTCCAAGATGGTAGGAAGGCACATTCTCATACTGTTCTTTCAGAGCCAAATCTGTGCTAAAAATTTATTATCAAGTGGCCAGTTAAATTTTTCTTTTGCTCTTTTCCATTCCAGTTGTAATTACTGCTTATATTGTTGTCCTTGTACTGCTTACTTCATTTTCCAATGGTTCATTTAATTGTTCCAATGCTTCTCTACTGTCATATTCACAATTGCTTAAAGTGTAATATTAGTCATAACATAAATCACAATAAGTTTACCCATTCCCCATTCTGTGGTATCTACTTAGTTTCTGCTACTACAAAAAGAGTTATTTACAAATATTTTGATGTATATGGAACTTTCTTTTTGTCAGTGATCTTGGGCAGTATCTTTCATTTTTGTCATTTTATGTGCACAATTCCAAAATCATTTCTAAAATGATTGGACCAATTCAAGCTCCACAATAGTACACATCAGTATGCCTATCATTCCAGAACTCCTTTCCATTGGTTGACATTTTTAAACTTCAGTGATGCTTTGATTTGAACTTTTGATTAATGATTTTGGAGACTTTAACATGGTTATTAGTAGCTTAAAATTCCTTCACTAATTGTTTAATGTTTCTTGGTCTTACACATTTGAATTAATTACAACACACACATTTTCAGACTTCTAGGCAATTCCTATACCCCACTGATTCTTTCTTATATTACCAATGTGGATTTTTATTTTTTCAAAGATATACTATTTCATGTAATAAAGATTATTTTATCTTCTATGATTATCTCTATCTCCTGTTTAAGGATAATCTCTAAGTATGAAAAACATCAGATCTCATTATCTTCTAACCTTTTTTTCCCCTTGTGGTATGATTTAAGCATTCAGGGCTGGGCAACTATTTTGAACTTATTGTGAAATATGATATAAATGTCTGTTATACTAATTTACTTTGTTTTCCCAGAAATTCTTGACAAATATTAACATCAAATTATTAATTTTTCTCTTTGGTATAAAGCTACTAGTTAATTATCAGTCATCTAGTTTTCCATTTTTTATTCAATACCAAATAGTTTTAATAACACAAATATTCACATTATGATTATATTCCAGAAATGCACACATGAAAAACCTATAAGATGTACATCCTAGAAAAAACACATGAAAATAAAATTACTTTTATAGTAACATTTGATATATGACAGCATTATGAAAGTAAAAGATCACAAAACTTATTACATATTATGTACACACATTTTCTCTCTGCTTCCTTCCACCTCCCTTTTTTCCTCTTCCCCCTCCCTTCTCTCTCAAATCACCAGAGAAATAAAACAAGGCCACTTCTAAAAGACTACTTAATCTCCATTTATATCTGTATAGCTTTGATAGAATGCTTCCTGAAATTCAGACTAAGTGTGAACCATCAAATATTATCCATGAAGGTATCTATACATATCTCATTTGTCATATGATCTCATTTTTTCAAAATCTCAATCTGTAACAAGATAGTTTAGCATAGTAATCCTTAACCTTTTCTACTTTTCATTCCTCCAAAATCTTTATAAAGACTGACAGGTACTAGGGATACTGACAGCTCTCATTAAGGGAGTGAAGTTGGTAACTTTTATGGTTATTTCTATAATTTACACCTTCTTCCTTACTGGAAATGCTCTTGAGCCTTGAAAAAGAAAATGTGGCAGTGGTTAGTGTCTTATGTCAGATTTTAGAAATGATCGTTTAGATTTAGGAACCATGGCTGCTTAAAAAAAGGGGAGGGAGGTTAGGGGGAAGGAATGCTAATAAGTGATGTTTCCAAAATTATAAAAAAAAGGTTAGCTTACATTTCCAGTATCATTAATGTTGGAAAGAACTTATGACTCTTATGCAGTACATATAACATAGAATGAAAAAATGGGGGAATTTGTTTTTTAATTTTTATCAGTGACTCAAAGTTCCAATTCATTTAGCTCTTGTCAAAAGACACCAAATCACAAAGTATAAAACCAATTATTCTATTCAATGAATTGTGAACACAAGAAATACTTAAAATATTTTTATTTCTAAGTATTTTTATATATGGCAAGTGCAATATTCAATACTTACTGAGCTGCTCCTTCCCTGAGAAGATTATCATTATTAAGCAGTAATCGAACATCTGGAAAAAAATTTATTAAGAGTATCTTATTATTTGTGCATATTTGAAAAATCTACCAAGATTAATCTAATCACAGAAAACAATGAAAACAGATTTTGTTGTTTCCACCCCATAAAGAGACTGACCCAGAAGAGTGTCAGGAAAAAAGCAAAAGAAATTAACATATAGTTTATACTCAGAACAGAATGACAAGTAGATCGAAGAGGAATATAATGTATCCCCCAAGAACCAGACAAATAGAAACAGAGACACCAGGAAGATGATGTTAAGACTTTAGGAAACACTTTAAAATACTCAACCATTTAATGTAATAATACTAGAATCAGTTTCATAGTAGCCACTCTACAGAAAAATGGTCAGACAAGCAAAAAGCTTATAATTAGTTGCAAGCACTCCTTTCCCATCTTTGAAATATTACAATCATGCTACATATGCATTTAATTAATCTGTTTTTAGATAACTATCTGCTTTGCTGTCCTGATTTTGGTGATAGACATAAGATATTCAAGAGTGCTATCATTAAAAAATGAGTCAGTTAATATTTTTGCTATCAATTACCATTATGGTTTATAAACTAAACATTTTTGAAACTTAACTCACTCTCTTTCTCCATAAACTATTTTCCACCTTCATTCTGTGTGACATGGCTACTGCTCTAGGATAGACTCTCATGAATGGGCAAATGTTAATAGCCTACTGCCAGCTTCCAATACATAGTCACTAAAATGATTTTCCTAATGCCAATTGCATCTAGAGAGAGAGAGAACTATGGAGACTGAATGTGATTCAGAGCATAATATTTTCATCTTTTTTGTTTGTTTTTTTTCTCATGGTTTTTCCCCCTTTTTGCTCTGATTTTGCTTGCACAACATGACAAATATGGAAATGTTTAAAAGTATTGCATATATTTAACCTATATTAGATTGCTTGCTGTCTTGCAGAGGGGGAGAAATGGTAACTGGAGTAAAAACTAGAACACAAAGTTTTACAAAAATGCTGAAAACTATTTTTACATACTCTTTGATTCAATTACATTTATCTCCTGGCTCTCAAGAGAAGATCAAAACATAAACTTGGAAGACAACAACATTGTCAAAACTCCTATATCTAAAGCCTCAAAGAAAAAGATGAATTGGTCTCAGGCTATGAAAAAACTCAAACTCCCCCCCCCCCAAAAAAAAATTAAAAACCAAGTGAGAGAGGTAGAGGAAAAATAGGGAAGAAAAATGTGAGTGATGTAAGAAAATCATGAAAAAAGTCAACAGCTTGGTAAATGGCGTGCACGCACACTCACCCCCCCCCCCCCCCCCGGAAAAACAGAACAGGCCAAATGTTAAAGCACAAAAATCCAATGAAGAAAAGAATGCCTTGATAAGTGGAACTGGTCCAATAGAAAAGTACAAAAATTCACTGAAGAACTCTATTTTTTTTCTTTGTTCCTTTAAAGTTTTATTAATTATGCTTTTTCAACATACATATTTATACAAATTATCTTACTACACAAGAAAAAACAGATCAAAAAGTAAAAAAAAAAAAACAAAAACCAAGAAATAAAATTCAAACAAACCACATTAAAGAATGAAAATGTTATGTTGTTATCCACCCTCAGTTATTATAATCCTCTCTCTGGGTGTAGATGGCTCTCATCATCACAAGATCACTGGAACTGGCCTGAATCATCTTACTGTTGGAAAGAGCCATGTCCATCAGAATTGATCATTGTATAATCTTGTTTTTGAGATGTACAATGATCTCCTGGTTCTGCTCATTTCATTTAGTATCAGTTCATGTAAGTCTCTCCAGGTCTCTTTGAAATCATCCTGCTGATCATTTAAAAGTAGAATTGGCCACATGGAAAAAGAGGTACAAAAGCTCACTGAAGAAAGTAATTCCTTAAAAATTAGAATTTGGCAAGAGGAAGCTAAATGACTTTATGAGACATCAAAAAGGAAAGGCAAACCAGCTCAAGTTAGAAAAAGAGAGCATATCCAAGTTTAGGTGCTTTTTAATAAGAGGAGTTGACCTATGAGTGACTGCTGCTCTTATGGTCTAGATAAGAAAAAGAGACCCAGCTGCCAAAACAAACAAACAACAACAACAAAAAAGTAAAAACAAAGTAAAAACAAAACAAACAAAAAATGCCACATATACTCTCATCAACATTTAAAAATATTTTAGAAAAAGACTGTCATGTAAATGAAATTGTTATCTTTCAAATATATAATTATTTCACTATATGGTTCATGTATATTTTTTCCCCAAGGAAAATATTTTTCTGCCAGTTTTGAAGACCAAAGTCAAGGATAAATTTAAAATGACATCTAGACAAGCTATCACTTTTCATTTCTTTGAGCCTTCATAAGCATACTGTAAATTATTTGTGTGGCACATTTCCCAAATTGTGTTCCATAAAATCCTATCATTTTACAACAAGTGATCAAGAGTTCCACAAAAAATATCAGTGCTGGTAGTACTTTCCTTTTAATATCAAATGGTTGGAATATCAAAAAATTTATCTTAAAAAATAAAATTTTTTTAATTAAATATGATGCTAGCAAAAGTTTCACAAGAAGAAAAGTGACCAAACAAGTCACTTCTTTCATTATGAAAAAAAAAAGACTTATATAAGTTATTTTGCTTAAAATTTCCCCTATTCCTCAAATAAGATGGCAGGTATTCTCTCCCAAGTGTTGTATTAATATATTCTAAGTCTAAAAGTGTTCACTGTCAAACTGATTTGGGAAAAATTGCTATACAGTAAAATGTATTCAAGGCAGGGAAAAAATAATAATGAAATTTTAAAATCTAAAAAAAAAAAAAAAAAAAAAATCTCCCAAAAAGTCAGTCTCAGTTGTCTCAGTTGACTATGTATGCATTATAAATATTTAATACCATCTAAAGTGGATAAAAGATTATTGTTTCCAATAATATACATTTTAGGTTTTTTTTAAAAATTTTCAAATATTCAGGGAGGATGGTGAGTTGCTATGTTTAAAAACTCCAACCTAACAAAATGTTTTACTTCAAAATAGATAGTTTTAAAATGTGGGTTTATTTGCATTAACCAGGTAATCTTTATTTAAAAAAAAAACTTTTATTACTTGATCATAATAGCCATGTAGTAACTATCCTTAACTATGGGAGAAATGTGCTATGGCATGGTCATCTCACATCCTTTTTTCCCCTCTAAAAATAATGGATGCATTTAGAGTTTATTGGCTGCTTCACAATTATCCTTTAACGATGCTAATTAAAGTTTTCTGCCCTAAGGTTGGACCCTTCAAGAAAACATAATTGCTAATTTATAAACAAACAAACATGGAGCTACATCAGTGAAAACTGGTAAAAACCCATGTTTTTAAATGACAGATTGTGCAGAAAAGAATACTTTCTTCCTTTGGAGTCTTTTATGCAGGCTCAAATATTTTACAATTTTGTCCCGCCTCCCCCACATTACTGCAAAATTTAACAAATGTGGACTAAAGCAGTACACAAATAGAGCAGCAAGCAGCTTATATTTGTTAAATTAAACCCTTTCTAACTTTATGGAGGCAATATGGAGACATGCATAGAGAGCTGGTTTGTAGCCAGGAAGGTCTGTGTTTTAGTCCTGCCTCTGAGATGAATCAGAATAGGCAAGTCACTTTTAATTTTTCAGTCCTTTTGGTAATTATTTTGTAAGTTTCGATAAAGTGGGAGGAGTTCAAGACTTTTCTTCTTATCAACTTATGTAACACAGCAAGACAGATTAGTGATGGTTTAAATTGAGAGAGGATCATCTACCAGATATCAGTGACTAAGTAATTATCTTTTTCATCCACCACAATGCATGATGATAATTTGTTAGTTCCTAAGGATACAAATACATTACGTTTAATTTAGGAACCATATACTAACAAAATCATGATTTACAGATTTGGTGTTCAAAGAGACCTTAATCTAAATCCTTGATTTTAAAGACAAACATCTAGACTCAGAGAGTGGAAGTTAACTGGTCAGATTGGAATTTGAACTCAGGCCTTCCAAAGCTAAATCCAGTGTGCATTCCACTATGTTAGACATTAAGTTAGTAATTAAAACACTCACCATTAAATACCTCATTAAATTCTCCTGGGGGAGCATGGATGATGAATTTTGCTGCTATGCGCACCTAAAATTGGAATGAAAATATTAATGTTTTAGGACATGAACAATTATTTGAAAGTAAGCAAAGCATACTACCAGGAAGACCTTAAAAACTCAAGCCCTATTGAAAATAGCATTAAAATCTTCTAATGTTAGTAGAATAATTCATTCTGAATTCCATTTAATAATATTGATTAAAATGTAAAGCTTCAATATAAAACATGCCATTTGGAAGTATGATGCTCAAAGCTGTCTAATAATCAAAATTCATTCTTTCCAACATTTTTAGATATTTCAAAATATCTTAAACATAAAACAAATGTGAACTTTTTATGTATGTTATATTTGCATATGAAAGAAGCAAATTCTTTTTTTTTTTTTTTTTAAAGGAAAGGCTATTGATTCAGCAACTAAAAGGTATGTCATAATGAAGTGGAAAACTAAACAGGAAGAAATGATAAAAAAAAATTTTATATATATATATATATGCATATCAAGGCATACAAGGCACAAATGAGATGCTAGAGCATCAGCTGAAAAGTTTCAGCCACAAAAAAAATGATAGGGAAAACAGCATTAATACAAATAATGAAGCATATTTCAGGCAAGAATACTTAATAGTTATTTTAAACAATAGTCTAAAATACTGAATAGGCACCAAACATTCATGTTCATAATCATAAATTTTTTTTAAAAAAGGCAATTATTAAAATAATCAGGAATTTTACCTTTGAAATGTTAGTAGAGAGAATATTCACCTTGATGTACCATAAAGTTTTTTTTTTTCATTTTTATTAAAATGTTTTGATCTAAAAGTCTATTTTTAATCTGGGCATTTTTAGTAATGGATCACAATTATGATTTGTGTATTTATCAAGGCAAGAAGTCAAAAGAAGGCAAACAAAAACCCTCCATCAACCAGTGCATGGACTTTTCCGGTTCATTTGTAGGAACCTATTATGCTTGTAGAAGTAATTTTTACTGCAAGATTATAAGTAGCACATCCTATATAAATTAATATAGGCAAAAAAATACAGTAATCTAAAAATAATTAAAGTAAAATATTCTTTGGAAAGCCAGAGAAAGTTTAAGATGATAACTATATTTCCAACAAAAATGGAGAAGTTGAAGACAGAAGAATCACATCAGCACTAAATTTTCAGTTTAAAAAACAGCCAAATACCAAGAAACTCCATCTAAAATTTTAACACATTACCTATAACTTTGAAATTTGGACTCTGATTAACAATTACTTAAAGAATCTACTATGTGCCAGATATTATAATAAGTACGGAATATAAAGAAAGATAAAAAACAATTCCGGTGGTCAAGGAACTCCCAGATCTAAGGGGGAAGACAACAAAAAATACATAGGACAAATTGGAGGTAACCAAGAAGGGAAGTTAGTACATTAAGGAAATCTGGGAAAGGCTTATTGAAAAAGATAGGATTTTGACTGAGATTTGTAGAAAGGCAGGGAAGCCAAGAAAAAGTGATGAGCATTCCAGGCATGAGAGAAAGTCAAAGAAAAGGAAGAAATGAGTGAAGAATTTCTTTTTTGAGGAAGAGGGAACAGGAACATCTCTGATGGGTTGCAGAATACATGGAAGGGAAATGTAAGAAGACTAGAAAGGTAGAAGGGGAGAAATTAGGAAGGGTGTTCTAAGTAAAAAGAAGTTTTAACCTGAATTACCTAGAAAACAGAATATGAAAAAGGAGGAAGGCACAGAACTCTGGCACTTATCATTCCCATGTGACTGTTGTAAAGGTTCAAAGTTATACATTCAGTTAAAAGGGAGTGTTTTGTGAAGCCAAGTCTCAGCATGATAGTCTATGACTACAAAACATCCCTGGATCAACTAGATCAGACATTAAAGCTTTCTAGAAATCCAAGACTTGGAATTGTTCACTGATTTGTAAAAGGCTTGGTAATGTCTCAAAATAAATAAGAAAAAAAAAAAAGTCAGAATTTTCTACAAGCCTCTGTATTTGTTACTCTGTGTAATAAATAGAAGCCAGGCTTTCTCCCCAAACAGGAGATCCATAAGTTGCTAGAGAGTTGCAAAAATTACATTTCAAATAACCTTCATAGGATAGTTAAAAGCAGTCTCACAAGTAAAAAGAGTGAGGTGGGAAGGAGGAAAGAATGCCCAAGTAAAAACTATTAGTCTTTTGTAGGTTTTGTCATCACTCTATTTATTCCTGAGGACTGAAGCTGATTGGAAGATACACCTCTAAAGTATCAAGATTATTTCAGATGCCCAATATCTTAATTAAACCTCTTTTTGCACTTACCAACAGCCCTCTTCCAGGTGAACTCCAATGAGGGAAGGAAAACTTTTTTTCTTGTTCTAGGTTACTACAATAGTTCTACAAATGTTAGGGTAGGCCAAGGATTAAAAACTATTTATCTAAATACCCCTGTAAGTGACCAGAATTTGGCCCTTATGGAAAGCTAGCAGACAATGAATTAGGAAAGGTTAGGAAAAAACAAACAAACTTTGATTTTAAGAGTGGAAAAGACAAATCAAAGACACAGGTACTACATGATAATCTTGATATTCAATTTAAACTCTCATTAGGAATCCTTTAAGTTACTAAATAAGTTACTAAGAAGTCAGTAATTATGTTCAAATAATGTAAATTTTCTTCTAAATAGTTCTGATTTTTACAATGCAAATTTAATGTTGCAAAAACCAGACTAGTGGGGCAGTTAGGTGGTGCAGTGGTTAGAGCACCAGCCTTGAAGTCAGGAGGACCTGAGTTCAAATCTGGTCTCAGACACTTCCTAGCTGTGTGACCCTGGGTAAGTCACTTAACCCCAATTGCCTCAACAACAACAAAAAAACACAAAACAAACAAACAAAAAACAGACTAGAGAAATCGCTAATGTAGTCAAAAACTCACCTTTTGGTAAGTAGAAAACTTTTAAAATCTCCATTTTGTTATATAATCAAGTCTAGTACTGTTATTACATTTACCTGATAAACAGATTCTTTTGTGCACACTATGTATGAAGATAAATGAGATCTTCCACATGTCTGCTTTCTGTTTGTTGAAATCTTAAATTATTATTGCATATAAAGTTTGATCTTATATGGTAAGTTCTCTTCTATTATAAGGATGTGTGTACTATACTCAAACACAACAAAAACATTAAAAATACTTCTGTGGAAAAGTCTAATATTTGTTATAAAACTGTCCTAGACAAAAAAGAAAATTCTTTCTTAGAAACAAAAGGATAATGCTTACTAATCAAAATGTCCCTTATTCATAATTACATTTTAAAAGATGAAGCATTTTACCTTCACTTATGGACATAAACAGCTAGTATTTGGAAAAAGTTGTTTTTTTTTTTTGGGGGGGGTGGAGGGAAGCTAGGTACTTTACATATGTTGTTTTACTTAAACTGTCTAATAATTCTGTAACATAGGTGTCATTATTATCCCTATTTTGCAGATAAGGAAACTGAGACTGAGAAAGATTATATAATTTCCTAAATGCCATAAAGCAGAATTTAAATTCTGGCATTCCTGACCTTAGTCTAACACTATCCGCTGTGCCATTTAGCTTTCTTGACATTTTGTATATTTTATAAATGTTAAAGCTAGTTCCTACATTTTTTTTTTTTTTTTTTTTGCTTTTTGCTGAGGCAATTGGGGTTAAGTGACTTGCCCAGGGTCACAAGCTAGGATGTGTCTGAGACCAGATTTGAACTCAGGTCCTCCTGACTTCAGGGCTGGTGCTCTAACCACTGCGCCACCTAGCTGCCCCGAGTTCCTACATTTTAAACTACATTTAAAGTAGTTCCTTCATTAGAAATCTCTGAAGTTATTCAGGAAAAAAGGAATATTTCAGATACTCCATTTAAAAGGAAGGAAAAAATCCAGTTTTCCATTCAGGATATAACTATAACTAACTGTAGCAACAACAACCACCACCTTGTAAGGCAAGTGCTATTATTATCTCCATTTTACAGATGAGGGCAGGTTATGTGATTTATCCAGAATCCCAAAACCAGTATGTATCTAAGGCAGTATTTTTATAGAAGTCATCCTAACTCCAAGTTTAGCACTCTATTCACAGCTACTTAGCTAGCTGTTCTAACAGTTACTGTTGCTTTATAAAAAGAGATAAGCAACTATGATAAAAAGAGATAAGAACTCTTAAATTCTCTATCAAGAGAATGGAAATAGCAATTCAAATTGTTTAAGCATGACAATATTCCCTTCCTTTTTACCACTCGCTGATTTGATATCAAAGCATATTTCAGAAATGTCACCTAAAATCATTTTCATTCATAAATTTTAAAAAGATAATTTGGTGGCTATTATTCCATCTATTCATACCAGAACCAACTTTGGAGACTAAAAAGTGAGCTGATATTCTAGTTTAGGCTAGACCACGAACTAAAGGAGACTGCTTCTAAAAATTCTCTCTACTAATATATTAATATCTATTCCCTTTTACTTTCTCTTAACCATAGATATGTACATAGTTCCCTATTTTTATACATTTATATTGCTGTAACATCATGGTTTGAGTTCCTACAGTTAACTGATACTTTACTTTTTTTAGTTTTTCATTAAAAACTTTCTAAAATAAAAATGACTTCTATCATGTCTTTCATGTACACAAAATTGTCAGGAAATGTTTAAGATATTTTAAATTGAATTTATGATCAGATTTTTTTGTTTCCCCTGAGGCAATTGGGGTTAAGTGATTTGCCCAGGGTCATATAGTTAGGAAGTGTTAAGTGTCTGAGACCAGATTTGAACTTAGGTCCTCCTGACTTCGGGGTTATAATCAGTTTTCAACTAAAACTGAATTCCTAAGTGTTCTCCTTCAGTGTGTCATTGTTATATTATACTCTATATGTTCAATGAAGATTTGCTACTTATAGTAAAAATTCAATTTATTAAGATGCTTACAGAATGAAATATTTTATTTAATTGAATTTTAAAACTGAATTTACCAAAAATCTTTTTTGTTTTAACCCTTATTGCAAAATCTTAACTAATATATGACAAATTCCTGTTTTTTAAAAAGTAGAATACAGATAATAAAATTTAACAACCAACAATTACCTTCAGCAGCTTCAAAGTATGATCCAAGGACTCTTACGCATCCCGAAGAACCTTTTCAGGGAGGCCCACAATATCAAAACTGTTTACATAGTAGTAAGACATTACCTGCCTATTAAAATGCTACCCCCTTTTCCACCTATATATCTGTGTAAGGCAAGTTTTCCTTCATATATTTAACCAACAAAATATTGCAACAGATTGTATGTAAAAGTAAATAAGCAAACTGAGGTATCCTTTATTATGCCAGATATTAAGGAAATTTGCAAAAATAAGTAAAACTACCATTCTTCTCACTAATGTGTTTTTGTTTTTTATTTTGGAAATTTTTTCATTAAAATATGTTATTTATGTTAACATGTAGTGGGTTTATTGTTATTTTTAATGAATTGATAAACCTTTTAAAAATTAATTATTTTAATGTATAATGTGGTAAATTATTTATAAACATAACCCACATTAAAAAAAGCTTTTTGGGATCCTCAATAATTTTTAAGAGAGTAAAGGGCTCCTGAGGCCATAAAGTTTGAGAATTGTTTTACTAATTACTCTAAGTTTTCTATTTAGTCTCACCTCAAGTCTTTTGCCACCAGATAGAGTAGAAGTTAGAAAACCTAAGTTCAAATCCAACAGATAACATAAACTAGCTGTATGGTCCACAATGAGCAACTTACTTCATCTCTCTCAGTCTCAATTTCCTCATCTATATAATATGGATAGTAATAACACTTTGATGAAGGCAAAATGAGATTATCAGTAAAGCACCTTACAGATCATAAAAGGGCAGACAAATGCTAGAGATTATTACATAATATGGACAAAGTAATTTTCCTTAAGCAGAGATCTAATCTATCAGCTCAAGTGGTTTCTTATACCCTCTAAGATATACTCCTCCAACTTAACTTTTTTTTTTTTTAATTAATACTTTTTATTTGCAAGACATATGTATGGGCAATTCCTCAACATTTACCCTTACAAAGCTTTCTGTTACAAATTCCCCCCCCCACTCCCCACCCCTCCTCTAGATGGCAGGATATCCACTACATGTTAATTATGTTAGAATACTTAAGAAATCGAATATATGTAGTTATTTCTACACATCATTTTTTTGTGCAGGAGAAATAGTATCTACAAGAAAGAATAATCAGATAAAGGAAATACAATGCAAGCAAACATCAATAGAGAACATGAAAATGTTATGTTGTGGTCCACATTTCACATCCCTCTCTCTGGGTGTATATGGCTCTCTTCACCGAACAATTGGAACTGGTTTGAAGCATTTCATTGTTGAAGAGAGTCATGCCCATCAGAACTGATCATCATATAGTATTGTCCAACTTAACTTTTAAAGCTCTACACAATCTGGTCCCAACCCATCTTTCCAACTTAACTGGACATTACTTTCCCTCTCCCACAAAACACTCCATCTCTGGTCATTCCCATGAGTCTGGAATATGCTCCTATCTACCTCTCACTTACAAAGTCCTTGACTCCCTTTAAGACGTAGCTTAAATACCATTTCTTTCAAGAAGTCTTAATTTAAGTCCCCCAAAATACAACATCCCTTTCTCATAAACTTCTTTCATTATTTTGTATATACTACTATTTAATCACTTTACATATTTGCTGTATAAATTTACATATGTATTTGTTATTTCTCTCATTATAAGAGAAGTTCCCTGAGAGTAGGGATTATTTCATTTTTTATACTTGTATTCCCAGTTTCTGGCATAGGCACATAGAAAGGATTTAATAAGTATTTAATGACTGACTAAACCAGTCTGTCACTTATCATGAAAGGTAATGAGATCCAGCTGGTACAAATGGGAACCAATCAAGAATATTCACCAAGGGAAAACACACAATTTATTTAAGCTCAGTAATTTCCCCTTTCACCCTACATAAAACTAATTATTCCTTTAATATCAACTTCATTAAAAATATGTTTACTGAAAATAAATTGTAAATGGAGGAAAAACAATTCTATTGTTTATAATGTTATTGTGATGATGGTAAAATTATATGATAGTTTTATTCTCTCTGACACTTACTTTTAAAAGAAATTCTAACTTTCCATCCCTATTACTTTTATCAAGTCACCGCTTTCAAAATCCTCAAAGTTTGCCAATGATTTGTCCTGAGAAAGAAAGACAATCGGGTTCTTCTCTCCAATTCTACTACTTCTGACATATTTTTGACTAGTGGTAAAGCAAAGAACATGGTAATGGAAATATCATTTCAGCACACTTGAAAAAATTATCCATACCTCTACATAAGTGATAATACTTGAGTTACCAATATTTTGGTGGTTACAAAATGGAAGCTTTTTTTGTACTTTACATAAAGGGAATTTATATTCTGTACCTCATTGTCACATCTTTGCTAGCTTCTCCAAAATATAAACATATCTTCACAATTATTTTGTGTTGAACAAAGAAAAAGAAAACATGATATATTTTTATATGGCTTTTCAGATATCAACTGGGCTAAATAAGGAACTAAAACAAAATAACTTTCTTCTAGTAAAATAAGAAAGGAAAAACTAAACAAACAATTACAAAGATACCTCAGGACTATTTTAAGCAATTTATTTCAATAAATATCAATAATATGGTTAAGGCAAACACAACATGTTATTCTCACTGAAGATGCTTTATATTTATCTTCAGAAGGCTAAGACATATAACCTTCAGAATGGCTTAAAAAAAAATTGTCAATACAGAAGCTTGAATGCTTCAGTCCTGTGATTTTATTGTTGCCCAGTACCCATGCAAACAACCTTTCTGTAACTTAGCAGACAGTTTTCATGAGAAATTTAAAATTCATAATAATCCTTAGGGCTAAATCATCTGAATTGGTCCTTCATCATGCCAACTGATTAAAAGGGCTCTGATTTTTCTGGGCTTTTACAGATCAACACTTTACCATCTTTGCAATTTAGCTCCACACAACATTGTAAAATCATTTCATTGTAAGTTTTATGCGATTTAAAAGCCATAATATCAATTAACATTTTTAGCTGCATTAAAAACAGTTTTAATTATAACAGATACTTCTATGATTAATAATAACCCAAGGTTGGGGCAGCTAGATGGCGCAGTGGATAGAGCATCAGCCCTGAAGTCAGGAGGACCTGAGTTCAAATCTGGTCTCAGACACTTAACATTCCTTAGCTGTGTGACCCTGGGCAAGTCACTTAACCCCAATTGCCTCAGTAAAAAGCAAAAAAATAAAAATAAAAAAAATAACCCAAGGCAAACCTGTCTGAATCATTTAGCTTAGTGATTCCCAACCAAGGACTCTTCCCCAGGTCACCCTCTTCCCTTCATCCCTCCTCACCCCCCTCATTAGAATGCAAGTGGCTTAAGATAGGTAGATATTTTTTGGTTTTGTACTTTTATCTTCAGTGATAACACAATAGCACAGTACTTGGCATGAAACATCTCTTCCTTGTTAGGTCCATCACTCAATGGGCATTTAACAGAGAGAACTGTTACTACATGGAGAGAAAGAAAGGGCTTAAAAGTTTGACATTAAAAAAAAGGTACTCACTCAAAAAAGATTGGCTTACTTAATGATAAACAAAGGCAAAAACATTAAATTGGTTGAATTCTTCATGTTTTCAATTGTAGCAAATGTGAACTTCAACTTTTTGTTCGTTCCTGTGTACACACACACACACATACACACACACACTCATACATACATGCAAAAAAAAAAAGGATTAAAAAACATCACACAATTTCCTATTTCTAACACTTTGTGATCTGACAAAATTTTTTTATAGTGACTTCTAATACTGTAAAAGATGTTTCTAACCTCTGGCCTATGTATAAGGTCAGAATCAAGGTTCAAAGAGAGTAGTTCAGCGTATACTGAAACTTGCAATTTAAGAATGCATAATGCAAATGCATTTTGTGATTGTTTTCAATAATTTTGGAGAAATTAAAGTTTTTAAAATATAAGTTATTTGAAATTATACTTTTTTTTATTTTAGTCTTTTCATTCAGAGACTTTTTAGTTTCTAAATTCTTCTCATCTACCCAATTAATAAAAAATATCTCCCATTTGTATCAGCCTAATATTTTTGTGCTGAGCAATTTCATCCATTATAAGCTCCAAAAGATTTTTTAAAAAATAATAAACACATTTGTGAAAGCTTATGTTAAAATGGGAAAAACCAAAAGGAATACTTAGATTTCATGTTATGAGTTTTCACAAGTATCTATCCAATGAAGTGATAAATATTAGGCTCAAGAATATATTCACAAGTACATTATTTATATCATTGCTTTTAACAGTGTTAAATATTTATGAAATATAATAAAAACACAGGAGAACTTATACTGTCCAAAATACTACACAGCAAATTCCTGAAGAGCAATTAAAGACAACTACAACATGGACATATATATGTGTATTAGTATCCCACGGCAACTATGGTGTAGTAGAAAGAATACTGAATTTCAGAATTATAAATCTGTGGTCCAAGTAAATCATCTTTAAAATGGAGATGGCAATGTTTATACTATCCCATAGAGGTTAAGAAGTCAAGAAAGAACAACAAATACCACATAAAACTATTATTAGTTACTCTATTTATCACCCATTCTTACCTATATAATACACCTACCATAAGGATATCCACTCTCTCACTCACCTATCCATGTATTTTCTCCATATTCTTTTCCTAGTCTTATCTTTTCTTCCTTTCTACTTTCAATGGACCTCTCCTCTCCTGATTGCTTCTTCTTTTTCACTCACTTTTTTCTTCCTCTTCCTCATTTTTTCTTTCTCCTGCAGGTTTATTTCTACCACAATAGCAAGATATGATCTATTAATATAAGAAATGAGTATATATATATATGTACTATATATGAATGTGTTTATATATATATATATATATATATATATATATATATATATATATATATATATATATAAATAAAAGATGGGATAAAATGAAACTTTTAAAAACCCTTAGAATATATAATTCCTGTGCTTTTCTCCAAGGGCTCTTAATTTGAGGTCTAGTCACCCCCCAAAAGGGCCCATATGTATCTCCAAGGGTTCCATAAACTTGGATGAGACTTGGGTAGCCTTTAATATTTCGTTCACTTAAGAATTTTTTAGAAATTATTCTGATTCCACAGGACTTGCCCAACTATCAAAGGAGTCAAAGACCAGAAAAGTTATCTTAACCCTGTTCATCAAATGATTCAACTCTTCTCCCTTTTTAAAGCGATCCAAAGAACTGACTGGAGAAACTGAGTTATTAATTATTTAAGTAAGAATATCAACTTTAAAATTCAAAATTATTTTCTCAATTTTCTACATGAAATTAAAAAAAACAGTTGTACAAAGCTCTTATGGTATTTTACAATTAGATGATATGAAACATGTAACTCAAATCAGTTTTGCTAAATTTGTAGAGAAAAGTTCCAAAGATTTTTTTTAATCCACTAAAAAAAAGTGGATCCACTTCCCAACTTTATAGCCAGCCATAGTAAGCCAGTTTCCCAATATTCATCTTCTCTTTGGAACAACATAATGCAGAAGACTGAATTAGCTACACAAGGTGTCTCTGAGGGGGGGAGAAGTTATAAAGAACAATGAGGAAACTTTCAGAAGGAGGTTGGAAAAGTACAGGGTAGAGGTAAGCAGAATATGGCAGCTGTGTATTGAACTTTGGAATACCTGGTTCACATAGTCCAAGGTTTTGATTATCCTGATCCCTTGCTGAGATAACCAGCACTCTTCAAAGACTATCTTGAGGTTTCACTAATCATCCAGTTGTCAAGGTATACATGATCTCTTGAACTGTGGTGAATTTTGTAACACCTTTCAATAAATAATTTATATATTCACTGGGGCAGATGCTATTCAGCAAAGAAGAAAGAGAACTAGTATTTATTGTCTATGTGCCAGGAACTGTGCTAAGCACTTCACAAATATTTCATTTTATCCTCACAACAACTTGATGAGATAGACACCATTTTATTTTTAGGAGAGACAGAGTAGGCTGGGGAAAACTGCAAACTCATACCCTAAAGACCACATTAGAAATACATTTTATAGGAGGGTACATAAGGACAGAAAGTCAGGAAGACCTGAGTTCATATAAGGCTTCAGACACTTACTGTGTCCTCATCACTTGTTTGCCTTGGAGTCAACTAGGTGGCTCAATGGATACAGCACTGAACCTGGAGTCAAGAAGAACTTAGTTCAAGTCTTGGCCTTATATACTTATTAGTTGTGTGACCCTTGGCAGTCACTTAGTCTATGCCTTAATCTACTGGAATAAGAAATGGCAAATCATTCCAGTATATTTTCCAAGAAAAGCTCATGGACAAGATGGGCCAAAGGTCAGAACAATTAGGTTAAGAGAGATGAAGGACCTGAACCACAGTGCTACCCCTATAAACGGAGAGAAGGCAATTAATTGGATATGGTAGGTGAAGAAAATAAGGAAGCATGTGCCTTCAAATTTACAAACCAACGAGACGGGAAAAGCTCAGAAGACTGGAAAATTTTAAAATGGAGTAAATACAACAGAATCTTTAAAAAATCAAAACTACAAGTCACTCAAAGTCAATGCAAACACATTGTTTTTAATAATTTAATTCAGACGTATAAAAGACTTTATCTAAGATTTATATGTCTAGAAAGGAGTGTGACGGTCACATAGCAAAAATTGTAGGAGCTATGTAACAAGAGCAAGACAGCGATACAACAACAACAAAAACAAATACATTTAGAATCAGGGATCCTACTGCTTGGATGACCATGGGCAGATTATAATTAGTCTTTAAGGGCCTCTTATTTTTTCATAAGTAAAATGAAATGAAAGGTTTGTAATAGGTGAACTCTAAAATCCCTTGTGGTTCTAAATCTATGATTGCTGTGATGAGACAAAACTATATTGATATTCAAGAAATATCTAATCAGCAAGTTTAAGGGAAGAAAAGGGCAATAATAGTCAGATGAGAAGGCTCAGATGAGTTGTGATTTGCACTACTTGAAGGAATATTCAACTTTGGTAAGATGAGAGATCTACTAAAATATAAACAGATATATATGAAAATTGTTCTGATTCTATATTAGTCTTCTAACTACATTGAAAGTTATTTTTTAAAATATCAAGGTTTTAAAAATCTTGATAGTGTGTCATTTATATTTTTCTCACAGAAGTATGTCACATAATCTTTATTCACAGGGCTTCTTAAATTTTATCTATTGTGACCCCTTTGTACCCAAGAAATTTTTATGCTACCCTAGATATGCAGGTATATATAGTTATAAAGCACTTTACAGTCTCATTTCATCTCTACAACCATGTAAGGCAAGTGCTATTATCTCCATTTGTGATGAGGCTAACATATCTTTATTTTTTTTTATTAAAGCTTTTTATTTGCAAAACATATGTATGGGTAATTTTTCAACATTGACCCTTGCAAATCTTTCTATTATAAATTTCCCCCCCAGTCCCCACCTCTCCCCTAGATGGCAGGGAGTCTACTACATGTTAATTATGTTAAAACACTTGACAAATCGAATATGTGTATACATATTTTTACAGTTGTCTTGCTGTGCAAGAAAAGTTGCAACTATAAGAAAAAAAATCTGAGAATGGAAACAATGCAAGCAAACATCAATAGAGAGCATGAAAATGTTATGTTGTGATCCACATTCATATCCCTCTCTCTGGGTGTATATGGCGTTCTTCATCACTGAACAATTGGAACTGGTTTGAAACATTTCATTGGCTAATTATATCTTTAAAAAAATGTTGATTATACAAATATGTTACTCTGAAATACTCAATTCCTCTTTCCTCAAACCCAATTTCCAAAACAGTTAAAATATTAACATTAATCTTTAATGCTTACACTTCCAAGTATCCAGGAATCCTGTGAATGATGTTTCAAATACACTGAGGGAGAATGGGAAAAAAAAAAAAAAAGAGAGAGAAACTACAGGAAATGAAACCAATTCCTTTCAATAGTTATTATTTCCTGAGGGTTTCCCTGAGCAGCAAAAATTCCCCTCAATTTACACTCCTTAGATATTTCCACAATTCCTCAGATATACACTAATAATAAAATAGTATTATTCATCACATATTGTTGGCTTTGCCCTTTAAGCAGGCTCTATCTGCAAAAGTGACAAGAGTCAAGACAAGAGTCTTAAAAATCTAATCCCTTTGGATCATTTGATGAAATAAGCATAAAAATAAGACTTTTAGGTTTATTTTTAAAGGATTCTGATACCTAAAAGTATAAATGTTTAATAAAATATTTTTGAAAAGTATCAATGGTCTACTACACAAATTCTCTTATCATGTCCAATACCAAGGTTTCCATATCTTCACAATTTCTCAATCTCTACTTTTTTTTCCCTGAGGCAATTGGGGTTAAGTGACTTGCCCAGGGTCACACCGCTAGGAAGTGTCTGAGACCAGATTTGAACTCAGGTCCTCCTGACTTCAGGGCTGGTGCTCTAACCACTGCGCCACCTAGCTGCCCCTCAATCTCTACTTTTCAAAGTAAATGTCTGGTCTAGTTTCTCTGTATTTTCTC
This sequence comes from Myrmecobius fasciatus, assembly GCA_023553655.1. NCBI lineage: Eukaryota > Metazoa > Chordata > Mammalia > Dasyuromorphia > Myrmecobiidae > Myrmecobius > Myrmecobius fasciatus. The sequence goes on from JAJPUD010000236.1 coordinate 249,692, forward strand.
AATTTTTTCCTATTTAAATATCTTTAAATAATATTCTGGGATTAAATATGTGTATCTACATCAATGGATAAGTAAGAGTTTGATTCCATATAAGGGGGGAAAAAATCAAACAATCAAAACTATCAAAAAATGAAATGATTTCACTAGGAGGTAATGAAGACCTATCATTGGAGATCTTGGATAAGTATCCGTTGGGGAAGGACCAAGTGCAAGCTTCTGGTGAGATTTGAAAAACTCTAACAGCTTCCTATTACCTCCAGGATCAAATATAAAATCCTTTCTCCAAAGTTCTTCATGATTTATCTTCTTTTTCATTTTTTCTCTACCTTACACCCTATCTCTAACTTCTCAATGCAGTAACAGTGGACTCCACAGTTCCTCAAATAAGACAGTTCATTTCCTGACACCATGAATTTTCAATGTCTCTCACCCATGCTTGGAATGCTCTACCACCTAGTTTTCTTCATGATGCAGCTAAAATCTCACCTACAGGAAACTTTCTCTGACCCTTCTTTATTCTATGGCCTTCTTTCTATTGATTACTTCCAATTTATTCTGTATATAATTTGTACATAACTGCTTTTTCTGCTCTACCTTTAGACTTTAAGCAGATCAAGAGCAGTGACTGCCTTTGTCTTTCCAATACTTATCACAGTACCTGGTACATATTTGGTGTTTTAATAAATGATTACTGAGTGATTCTTTGTGGGGAGGAGAAGAGGTATAAGGCTAAATGACCTCTTTTGACTCCAAGAGTCTATGATTTTATGGGTAATAACCTTCCCTTATAATTATCACAATCTTTCTACACTTGGTAAAGATAGTCTTAATGAATTGCTGGGGTTCATCTACTGGTGATGAAATTCTTCAAACTTAGCTAAGTCAATCTTTGAATTTATATGCATAAAGTCTGACTTCAGGCTGTAGTAAAATCTTTTCATCTTGGAAAGACCTTTTAGAGTTTGTTTTGAAAAACCTTCATGCCATGATAACACAGAGAACTTAAAAACTGTTCTTTGTGGGAGATACAATATAGTTAAAAAAAAAAAAAAGCCTAGGATATAACATATAATTTGACCATCTGTTCATTATCTCATACTACATGTCAGATGAACACTTTACATTTTTCTGCAATCCACAAAGAACATAGGCTCATGGAGAAGAGGAATTTGTATGATAAATTATACTATCAAAACATAGCATTAAGCAATCATTAATATCGAATTTGTTATTGAAGATAACGGTTAACTTCCCATAAAGTCTCACAAGTTACTTAGAAATGAAAAGGACCTCTGCGATAATTTGATTCATTTGTCTTATTTTACAGTTAAAGAAACAGAGGCACAGAGAAATTAAGTGACTTGCTCAGTCATAGAGATGGCTGGCAGAAATAAGATTTGAATCAGAATTTTCTGACTCCATATCCAGCACTCTTTTCACTATATCATTGAGAGAAACAACACTAAGTGAACTGCAGGATGACTAATTTTTTTGGCCACAGTAATTCTTTTTTTTTTTTAATCAAAGCTTTTTATTTGCAAAACATATGCATAGGTAATTTTTCATCATTGACCCTTGCAAAGATTTCTGTTACAAATTTTTCCCTCCTTCCCTCCATCCTCTCCCCTAGATGGCAGAAAGTCTACTACATGTTAATTATGTTAAAATACTAGACAAACTGAATACATGTAGACATATTTATACAGTTATCTTGCTGTACTGTACAAGAAAAATTGGATCTATAAGAAAAAAAAATCTGAGAAGGAAAACAATGTAAGCAAACATCAATAGAAAGTGTGAAAATGCTATGTTGTGGTCAGTCCACTCTCAGATCCCATAGTCCTCTCCCTGGGTGTATATAGCTTTCTTCATCACTGAACAACTTGAACTGGTTTGAAACATCTCATTGTTGAAGAGAGGCATGTCCATCAGAACTGATCATCATATAGTGTTGTTGCCATGTATATTGATCTCCTAGTTCTGCTCATTTCACTTAGCATCAGTTCATGCAAGTCTCTCCAGGCCTCTCTGAAATCATCCTGCTAGTTGTTTCTTACAGAACAATAATATTCCATGACATTCATATACCATCGTTTATTCAGCCATTCTCCAATTAATGGGAATCTATCCAGTTTCCAGTTTCTAGCCACTACATTTTTGCACATGTGAGTCCCTTTCCTTCCTTTAAGATATCTTTAGGATATAGGCCCAATAGAAACACTGCTGGGTCAAAGGATATGCAGTTTGATAACTTTTTGAGGACAGTTCCAAATTGCTCTCCAGAATGGTTGGATCCATTCACAGTTCCACCAACAATGTATCAGTGTCCCAGTTTTCCCACATCCCCTCCAACATTCATCATTATCTTTTCCTGTCATCTTAGTCAATCTGACAGGTGTGTAGTGGTATCTCAGAGTTGTCTTAATTTGCATTTCTCTGATCAACAGTGATTTGGAGCACCTTTTCATATGACTACAAATAGTTTTAATTTCATCACCTGAAAATTGTCTGTTCATATCCTTTGACTATTTATCAGTTGGAGAGGGCCACAGTTATTCTTAAAAAGATTATATTTTAAGCAACAAAGAATTGCTATCTGCTTCAGTAGAGGGTGCAATGACATTAAAAAAATCCATTATTATATATATGTATATATATAATTTTACATACTGTGTAAAGATGATACAGACCTTCCCCTCTGAGAGAAACCTCCCCGACTTTCATTTGAACATTAAAGTTAGGTCCTCAAGACAAACACTATATTGAAGCTCAATATTCAGTAAATGAGACTGAGAATGAATGGCCAGGCAGATAGGAAGAGAACCCAAAGCATCTGGGAAGCCAAAGGAGGATAATGTATTCAGAAGTTAATCAGTGTGGAAGAACTGTCTAGAAGATTAACATCTGAAAAAAAGCTCCTGCAGGGGGTGGGGGAGTGGGAGGGTGGGGGAGGAGGGGCGGGATAAGGGAGGGCTTTTGGTAACCATAGAAGGTAACCATATTTCATGCAGATTGTGCAGAAGAGTCAGATTTCAGAAAAGAATAGGTGGTGATATCAAGCACTTGACAGTGAAAAGGAGGGTACACAGAAAATTAGCTTAAGGGAATGGCAAGATCAAGAGTTTTTTAAGGAGAGGGGAGACAGACATGTTCACAGAGAGTAGAAAAAGAGCTAGGGTACAGAAGATATTTTTTTAAAAGGAGCTATTGATTTATGCCTTTAACTTCATAATTCCCAAATGTCAAGCATAATATTTTGCACTTATGGAATATCTCAAGAGAGGGTCAGTACACTCATAAAATCAGGGAGTCTTAAAAATTAATATCATGATTATGTCTCATGTTAAGATGAAGGTATGAGAAGGATTACTATTTCATACTCTTATGTACGTCAAATTCCTAGGTCATGATGAAAATGTTACAGTGGTAAAACTTCTATTTACATCAGGATTGCTTCTTTGTAAATAAACCATCACTGATAATTAACTGTGTTGAAGTAGCGATTATAAACAATATGTTCATCTAGGCCTAACAAATATGGGGCTTGATAATATACCTAAAATCAGTACCATCAATTTTTTCCTTAGTAAATTTGTCATTTCTATAAATGTAAACATGATAGTTACATGACACAGTGGAGAGTGTAAGGGCCTGAAGTTAAAAGACCCATCTTCCTGAGTTTAAATCTCATCTCAGCTGTGTGATTGTGTGCAAATTACTTCCCTGTCTGTTTCAATTTTGTCATAAGAAAAAATTGGTAAGCCATGCCAGTATCTTTGTCAAGAAAATTCCAAACAGGGTTGTGAAAAGTTGGACACAAGTGAATAGATCCAAAAGTCTATTTAAAGCTCTATATAAATAAGATTTATTCCTGTCCTCTAAGATTTAAAATAGAGAAAATAAAGCATGTACCCCAACTGAAATTATTTGAGCCTCAGTTTTCTCAGTGTAAAAACCTTGATTTTCCATCTGTCTAGATTATAGAATTTGTACATTCAAAACTGTATTAAAAATAAAGATTAAGATAAGCTCTTTGAAATGAACATGAGCCTACTTTCTATGATATATAAAGTGCTGGATGGAATACTCAGAAGTATTCAAAGAAGAGTTTCAAGTGATGTGAATGACTTCACAGCAATAGTAAATATGTTTGTGATTGGATTGTAACCAGCATCACCATTTGCATCTCAAAAATGTATGAGGAACTTTGATTGTATATGAGGTTCTTTTGATTAAGAAACAATTTAGGAAAAATAGATTGATTCTTCCCTCCCTTACTTTCACCCAAATGCTGGCCACATAGCCCAACTATTTTTCAGGGCCTCTTTCTTACATTATTAGCCTTTCCCCCCCAAATATAAATTCATAATTCATTAAAAAAACTAATTTGAGAATCTGTGTAAAAGGCATGGTAAGAAACACAAAGATCAATGATGACCAATCTTTGCATTCAAGAAGCATATAAACTAGCAAGGAAGAAAAATATGGACATAAATAGCGACAATAAAATAAAGTAGCAATTTTTTCTTGTTCCCCCCTTATTATTTTATTTTTCCCAATTATGTGAAGAAACAGGTTTCAACATTCACTTTTTTAAGATTTTAAATTGTAATTTTTTCTCTTCCCCTTCTCCAAGACAGCAATCTCCTATAAGATATGCATGTACAATCATTTTAAACATATTTCTATATTAGTCATGTTATGAAAGAAAAGTCAGAACAAAAGGGAAAAACCTCAAGAACGAAAAAAGAGAAAATAAATCGTATGTTTCGATCTGCCTCTATAATTCTTTCTCCAGATGTGCACATCATTTTCTGTCACTTGTCTACTGGAATTGTTTTGGATCGCTGTTTGCTGAGAAGAGCTAAGTCTGTCACTGCTGATCACACAATGTTGCTGTCACTGTACAATGTTTTCCTGGTTATGCTCATTCACTCGGCATCAGTTCATGTAAGTCTTTTCAGATTTATCATTTCAATAGATGTAAACATGACGTTTGTGTGGCATAGTGGAGAGGATGAAGGTCTGGAGTTAGAACCATCTGAGTTTAAATCTCATTTCATATACTTCTGAGCTGTGTGTTTGAGTGCAAGTCTGCTTGTTCATTTCTTATAAAATAATATTATTTCATTACATTCATGCATCACAACTTATTCAGCCATTCCCCGAATGAAGGGCATCCCCTCACCACCAAATTACTTGTCACCACCAAAAGAACTACTATAAATATTTTTGTACATGTGCTTCCTCCCCACCCCCCCTTTATGATCTCTTTGGGATATAGATCTAGTAGAGGCACTGCTAGATCAAAAGGTATGCACAATTTTATAGCCCTTTGAGCATAGTTCCAATGCTCTGGAGGGCAATGCTCTCCAGAATAACTGGTCCAGTTCACCACTCCACCGATAGAAGCAGTAGCAATATTGTAATGAATAGTAACATGTTCTATATCCCACAATTGTACATAGTCCAGTAGAATTCCTTCCTTCAATTATTTGTATCTTCAGAACACTGCACTTAAACATTTAATAAATGTTTGCTGAAGTTGAAATATAAAGTACTATAAGAATTTAGAAGATCAAATTTTTTTTTTTTAAGTTGAAGTGAACAGGAACTCAAGCAGGAAATATTTTAATAGGCTCTTAAAAGAATGAATGAGATTTTAATGAATAATATTTTGGGGACAGAGAGGAAAGAGTAAGAAAAGTTTTGGCCAGTAGAGGCAAGAAAGTACAGAGCATGTTTAATAAGCAGTCAGTATTCCCACAAAGAGGAGATAATGAAAGTGCTTTGTAAACCTTAAAGGTACTATGTGTGAAAAGTGAAAAAGAAGTGATGAGACTGGAAAGGAGGTTGAAAAGAAACAGGACTTTTACTTCCAGGCCAAGAAAACTAGAAGCTACTCAACAGTTAGCAAGAGAATTTCAATATCACAGCATTTGCTATAGGAAAATTAATCTGGTGGCAGTATAAAGATGATAAAAAAAAGAAAAGTTCTGGGAGATTAGAAAGGAGGCTATTTGTTATAGGTATGAGATAATAAACTTGTCCTAGTAGACAATGGAAATGACAGCATTAGATTCAAAAGGACACAAGACTTGACCATTAATTACAAGAGAACAAGGGAAATGGAAACATCATAGAAGACTTTAGTTTATTAGTCTGAAGGGACTGTTAGCATTAATAAAAATTGGGAATTCTGGATAAAGAGCTAGTTTTGGAGACCATGAATTTGCTTTTAGATATCTGAAGGATATCTAGGTAAAATTGCCTAAACATTTTAAATGTGAATATGGAACAGGAGCTCCATGAGAAAAAATAGGATTGGAGACAAAATTTGGGACTTATATACATATAAATGATAATTAAAGACATAGGTAGATAGGATGGATGAATAAAAAGTAGAAAGAGAAAAGGAACTTTTCAGTTTTTATTGAAGGTACTTTCTTGAATTTCTTTAATAATATCAATTTCAGAGAAGTTTAATTAGAAGACTTGATTTGGAAGTCAAGAAGAGCTGAATATGAATCCCACCTGACTGACATTAACTAACTGACCCTGAGCAAATAAATCATTTACTTTCTTTGGATCCACATAGTGAAAGTCCCTTTCGGTTTTAAATGTTTCTAAGCCTAAAGTCACAAGCCTTCAAACAAATTGAAACTGTTTCACAAGCTTATAGAATAGAGCTGACCCTTGATATTCTAGGAATTGATGGGTTAAAATTGTATTTAATTTGTGCATTTGAATGCAGTAGTGATTTTAGCAAACAGTACTTCCATCAACATAATTCAAACCCTTCATAACTCCCATAGTTACTTTTAGTAAGAGAAAAGATACCAAGAATTTATTATATACTTTTGCTACTCTGTGACAGTTTAAGAGAATTTTAAAAGTAAGGATTCTGAACCTCTTTTGTTTCATGAACTTCTTTTTAGTCTGGTGAAGCCTATGGGTCCCCTGTCAAAATATTTTTATGTGCATAAAACATATGGTATTATAAAGAAAGCAAATTATATTGAAATGCAGTTATAAAAAATATTTTAAAAAACAAGTTCATGGACCCCAGGTTGAAGAATCTATGTCATAGTCTTTTCTATTCAACAAGTTATCTTTGCTATGGCCACCTATGTCCCTATCTCCTGCCTGGTCCCTTCCTGGAAACCTCCCATATGTGAATGGTGTAGGTCTGGAAAATTTTAAGCTAGATATATCCAGTTTCCTTGTTGATTGCCACCTCCCTGACTGGCACCTCAAAGGTAGGAAAGCAGTCATATGTTGATGACTATATGAAGTACCTAAGCAGCCTTTAAAAGTGGACTTAGGAATCCCTGTGAAGAATTTGATGCAATTTTTACAAGACCAACCTAAATTCTGTCTTCCTGTCATGGCATTAAGATCAGAGACTCCCTCTGACAACATCCCTAGTAGTTTTTCTCTTTTGCTCTTTCATATGTGTTTTTCATGGGGGAGTGGGTGGGTAATGAGCCATGGGGGTACATGTCATTGTCACTGATCCAGCCTTAGTTTGGAAATGAAAATCTTCATCCAACTGTGGGAATCAGTGGCTTGCTAGACTTGTTTCTAGAATGTCTTCTCCTAGGACAAAAAGGGCCTAGGGCTTTCATCATTTGACTGAATCTTTTAATTCTATGAAGGCTTTCTAATTCTAGCAATAGCCCCCAACAAGCTTTTGCTTACTGAACAAAATCTATATATAACCAGAAAAATTACTCCAAAGAAGAAATATTCTCAAAGTGCCCAAGTAGGGCATATATTATAACATGAAACAAAAGTTACAATGCTGGCATGAATAATTTTTTTAAATTTTAATTTTTAATGTTATTTTATACATGCAAAGATAGTTTTCAACATTCACCTTTGCAAAATCTTTATTCCAAATTTTTCTTCTTCTTTCTTGCTCCTCTCTCCCCAAATCAGCAAGCAACCCAATAGATTAAACATGTGCCCTTCTTCTAAACATATTTCCAAAATGAATAACATTTTTAAAGGATAACTTTGAAAATAATTCTAGAATTTTAAATTACTAATTACAGAAAGCAAAACTGTTTTAACCTATAAATTTAAAAAAAAAAGAAAAGGTTGCTTTTCTCTTTCTCTCATGGTCAACATAAGGCATGACAAATAAATGCAAATAAGAAAAAGGTATTGTTTTCAGCTGACGCACAATGATTTTTTCTTTTTTTTTTTACAGGGAAGTACCTGAAATTACTAAAGATAACTTTGTTCTGAGAAGGGTTGTAGTATATATAAAAAGGAGGCTTTAAATTCTGGAAGACCTGGAAACAAGTCAATCCTGGCACATAAGGTTGGGAGGCTTTGTCTGACAAGCCATTTAACTTTTCAGTGCTCTGGCCTGGCAACTTTCTCAAACTAAACTATTCCCTGAAGCCTTCTCTAATTTCCCCAAGTTTCTGGTCTTCACAGAGCACTTTTTTGTATTTACTTGATGCAGTCAGATATTAGTTATTCATCTGTCACATCCCTCACTGGACTATAAACTTCCCAAATCTAGGAGCAGATCTTTTATCTAAATGTTTTCCTCCTATAATTCATAGACTTTTAAATTATGAATTGAATTGCTCTAACCTGCTTATTTGGCATCAGTTATCATTATTGTTAAAATGATTTTATCTTCTAAGTTTGAGATTTAGGATAAAATAAACTCAAAGAAATAAAAACTCTTGAAAACTAAAGAAGCAGAAGTAGCAAAATAATTAAATAATTCAAGTGATAAGAATCTGGATAAGGAACTCCCTGAGAGGACTTCCCTCAACCAATACAAGTCAGCAGCACCTTCTCTGCAATTATTGTTTCAAGAGTTGTCTAGACCACTGAGAAGGTTAAATGAATGCCCAGTGTTATACAGCCAGCACTATCAAAGGTGAAACAAATTCAACAGCCACCCTAACCCTAAAAACAATTCTTGACTTAACAGAGATCTTCTGATTCCTTTTAAAAAGAATAATAAAACTTCAATCTCACAAAGCCAATATTCTTGCTAAAAATGTTGAAATGATTCAGATAACTGACTGATCTGGAAACAAAATTACCACTTCTGCTTAAACATTTATTAGAATTTAATTGAATCTGAACAATTACAAAGTTTATTGCAAATATGTATTAAAGTAAGCCTATAAATTTACTTACAGAAAATTAGATTTTAACAAACTTGAAAATCTTATTTTTTCTAATATAATTTTCTAATGTAAATTTTGTAATTTTCTGATGCCAGTTAAAACACACACAACACACACTCTCTCTCTCTCACATTTTAAAAGAAATTTGCTATTTCATGCCTTAAAATACATGACAATTCTATATTAACCATCCATATTACAAGATCTTCAACTATTTGGTTTCTGAGAAATCAGAATATATTTGAAGATTATTAGTGATTTTCCAAAATAGGACTAATGTAAAGATTCTAATAGCTCTTCTGACTACAAATGGAGGATGTTTCCACTCCATTTTAACTCTAATTTTCATGGGGTATAATACAAGGATAACTGTTTCAATGATTGAAACTCCCTCTCCTTCATATTCTAACTGCAAACACTGAACAGATAATGCAAAACCTTAGGTATTTAGAGACAGACTAATATTTGTTGTTATCCAAGTCTTTTACTTCTTTTTTCTCTTACTTTTGTCATTCATTAATCATTTCCATCAAAGTAGCAAGGAAGATGAGATGACACCACAGATGAAGTTTTATTCTGCTTAGGAACTTTCACACTATCTGGTTAGCAATTGGTTAAGTAGAGACTTCTGAAATTGAATTATTTCCTTATTTGTGCATTATATTGACTGGTTCCTAGTTCGACAGAGATCATACCAATACTCTCCAATTTTGCTAAATAATCAAAAGCAGTTGGTTTTTTTTTTTTTTTTTTTGGTTTTTGTTTTTTGGAGGGGAGGGAGAAGAGGTAAGGGTGGAGAGGAAGACTGTCAGTTCCCCTAAACAGGCAAAGATTCAAATCTTTTCAAACGCAACCGTTTTTGGTATAGCAATCTAGTTATTTATTATTGAAAGTTTGAAAAACCAAAGGCTGTTCTTAAGTCCTACGCTGCCAAAGAACCATCCAAGTGACAAATACAGTAAGAGAAGTGGCACAATTTCCCCCCTTTCTAAAACAATCCATGACACCAGCACCCTGTGGTGGTGCCGTAGGGGGTTATGAGAGCTAGCAGGAATGGGGCGAGGGAACACCTCTAGAAATGGGGCTCCACACCTTCCTCCACCACAGCAACTCTAAGCACGGAAGTTCCAAGTCTGTCCGGCACACCCGCGAACTCGAACGGAAAATAAAATCCCTCAAGAGGAGAAAGGTGAAAAAGCTGATACCCAGAAAAAGTGGGGGTGACGTGAAGCAATTCGGCTGGGGGGCTCATTTCTTCGGTGCCTCTCCCAGACCTTCTTCCGGCTGGCACTGCCCTCGGGCCGCTCCCCACTCCGGATGCCACCTTCCCTTAGGTCCCCGGGGCTCCGCCCGCAGCCCCAGCCGGAAAGGAGAGCAGCAGCAGAGCAGTGGCCCTGCACCCCTGCGCCTCGGGTCACTTCCCCGGGCTGGGGAGCCCCCACCCCGGGTCCAGCTTTCTATTTTCACAGTTTACACACCCTACAAGGAGCGGAGGAAGCAGGCGAGCGGCCTCCGGGTGACAGACAGGGGCAGCGGCCGAGTCAGGCGGACAGGCAAGCGGCGGACCTTCCTCCCCAGCAGCCAGATTCGGGGAAAGCCCTTTCCCCTCTTCCTTCCCCATACCCCAGCGTCTCAAGACTCCGGGCCCGGAGGCACTCCGCCACCCTCACTTTTCCTACCTTCTCCTCATCCGACAACTGCTCCTCCAGATCCGCCATTTTCCTTCTGGCGACAAGCGGCGGCGGCGGCAGCGGCCACCTGACTTCTCTCTTCCCGTACGGTCCCTGGCGCCGCGCGCCCCCGCAAGGGGCGGGGCAGGGAGCCAGAGGCCCGTAGTCGCGCGCTAGCGCCTGCGCTTTCTTCTCCCTTCCTTTCCTCCGCCTGCCTCCCCACCCCAGCTAGTGACCGCCTCCCTTCTGCTAAGAGGGCGTGCAACCTCTGGACTGGGTTTCCAGGGGTAGAATGGAGTGGCTCGGCGGGGCTGAAATATTTGTGGCTGCCTTTTTCAATTCCTCTCGGAAAGCAGATAGATAGGTTCCCTCTCCTCCCCCACCCCTTCTCTCTCAGCCAATGAGACTACCCTCGTGGGTGGATTTGGTGAGGGCGGATGTGCTGGGAGCTGCCTCGGAGTGGAGGAGAGGCGTCGATTGCCTTAAAAGGACTAGAGGAGCCAATCTTTTTTCGTCCCCAGCTCTTTTCAAACCTGCTGCGGGGGCTCTTTTGAGTCCAGCAGACGCCCTGGGGAACCGGCCCATTCTGGAGAATGGCGGTCTGCAAAAAATAACACCCAGACCTTCTCCCAAGCCTGGTCTTTGCTGACATCTCTGTTTTAAAATAGCTAGCAGTTAAAATCTCCTTCAGTGACTATAAGATCAGCAAACATCGGTTAAACTCCTACTGTGTATCAGGATTAAAAAAAACAAACCCCAAACCCAACAGCAACCCTCAACAAATTCACATGCAAATAACTATGTCAAAACGAGATAAATTGGGGATAATCTCAGAGAAGATAATAATTCGTAGCATTAAGGTAAATTTAAAGTCAACAAGCATTTATGAAACTCCTATGTGTCGGTAGCAAAAAAAACTTAAAACGATCTCTTCCCTCTGAAATCATCTATTCTCCTAGGAGGTGGGGGCGGAGGCAACATAGAAAACACCGGTTGATGCGGACTAAGTATAAGGTAAACTGGAAATTCAGCTGAGTAAGACTGATTCCCTCCAGTCTGTCTAGTAAGGAGATAAGATTTTTTTTTTCGAATAAAAACAATTCAAATTAGAACGTGAAATTGTATGAGAAGCATACAGACAAGTATGAAAGTTCACTGAAAGGAAGAATCCCTTGAAGGGGAAGGGCAACTAGAGAAGTTTATATTCAGGAAGTGGCCTTTGAACTGAAATGGGACCTTAAATAAGTGCTTTTGACTGGCTGATTTGGGTCTTGAGAAAGGACGTTTCCAAAGAAGGTGGGTTTCTAAGCATAGGAAATCAAATGAGCTAAGGTATATGTGTAAGGATAGCCAAGGGCTATCAAAGCTCATAGTGGACAAGTAGGGTCAGATTGTAAGGAAGAGGATGGAGAAATGTTCTCACCAAATTTGACTTCAGAGGTCAAACAGTCCAGTTAACGCATTACAAAATCCTCCTCTACAACATCCCTTAAAAATCCAGTCTTCCCTTGAAAACTTGAGGTGAAGGGTAATCTATGCTACCTTCTCAAGGAAGAAATCCATTCTACTTTTGGACAGCTCTGTTAAGGGAGTTTTTCTTTTTATCAGAACTAAATCTAAGGGTAGGTAGGTGGTACAGTGGATAAAACCCCAGACCTGGAGTCAGGAGGACCTCTGTTCAAATGGGACCTCAAATACTTATTAGCTACGTGAGCCTGTACAAGTCACTTAACCCTAATAGCCTCTCCCTCCCTAAAAAAAAAAAAAAAA
>JAJPUD010000236.1:267205-291148 GCA_023553655.1 Myrmecobius fasciatus
TCTCTCTCTCTCTCTCTCTCTCTCTCTCTCTCTCTCTCTCTCTCTCTTTCTCTTCTCTCTGTGCCTGTCTGTCTCTATCTCTCTCTTTTCTCTCTCTCTGTCTTTCTGTCTATCTCTCTGTCTCTCTCCTCTCTCTCTGTCTGTCTGCCTGCCTGCCTGTCTGTCTCTCTCACACTCACACACACACACACACACACACACACACACACACACACACAGAGAAGAACCTTGGCAACAAGTGTAGACTGTTCTTTGCTGAGACTGTACCTCCTGTTGGAGAACATTGCAATTCCTAGTTAAATAAAAAATGCTAGAGAATTTCTGAGCCTCTTAACCTTCTGGATGAGGGGTAATACTCTGAAAACAAAAGAGATGTAAAAGTGCCTTCTCCTTCTCCATGATAACCTCAGAGGATAGAGATCTCTGTTCCATTATGTTATCTATTTGCTCCCTTATAAGCCTGAATTCATGGAGGCAGAGAACAAGAGAACTATGACACTATAAACTCTTTTCCAAGTCAGAAAAAACAAAACCAAACCTAAAAACTCTAAAAACCATCCTTCTCCAGACTGAAAGAAACACAAGAAACAGATCTCTACTCAGCCTTATACATCTTTTTGTTTTTCCCCAAAATGCAAAATGCACATATCATTGACACTCCCTTTTCCATCATATCTTTTTCTGTTACAATTTGGCATTTCAAACATTTCTTTCCAAAATATTCAAATGAGTCCCCTGCACAAAAGTTCGCTTAGAGCTCTGAGGTAATTTTTTCAAAGACCAGAAGAACATACTGTGGGAGAAAGAAGACTTGTCTGTGGGGGCAATTCATGGGTTGCAAATGGTCAGATTCCAGCCTGAGAATTACAAGATGGATTTTATATGACCTATTTTCTTTTAATCCTGTTTTGACCTTGTGAGGAGTTTGGTCCCAGAATTGTAAATTCATGCTATTTGTTCTTATTTTTATACAAAAGGTATAAAGAAGATTTTCAGTGACTTCTGGGAGCCAAGGTGGTGTAATAAGCCGTAAATTGCTGTAACTCTCCCATATTTACCTCCAAGTAATCATAAAATATCATCCCCAAGTAAGTCCTGGAATGGCAGAACCAGCAAAAAGGTGGGTAAAACTATTTTTTAGCCCAAGAAACACAAAAGATCATCAAGAAAGGTCTGTCTCACCAGAAAAAGGGGAAACACAATCCAGGACAGGAAATGTTCTAGCAAACTACCAGTAAGCCCCACCTCAGCAAACTCAGTGCAGTGGAGCAGACAGACATTAATACCAATATTCCCCATGTGCCTCATTGTAGCCAGGGGAACAGCAAACTCCAGCTGTGAGAACCACCAGGAGAATCCCCATGTGCTTTAGCATAGCAATCTTCAGCAGCCAGACAACTAGTGCTTCATTGTAGGCCCAGGGAAACTCAAAAACACTCCATAGGCCTCAGCACACGCCAATCACTAGGACTCTGGCTCAGCACCAGATAAGCTTCCAGATCCCTACAGCCTTCAGCAGTACCAGCTACTCCCTACCCAGCATAATACCAGACAAGAGGGTCCACTGTGGGCCTCAGGACTACATCAGTGCAGTACCAGGTAAACAGTCAGGGCCTGTAGGCCCCAGTACAAGAAGCCTGAGATAGTACCTTTTCCACCACAGAGCTGAGTTCAAATTTAGAAAAAAGGAAAAAGGCCAAAAAGATGAACAAAAAAGAACAAAAACAAAAGAATTTGACCATAGAAAACTGTTGTGGTTATAGGGAAGATCAAAACAGCAACTCAGAAGATAACAATATCAAAACATCTATGGTTAAAATACTTTAAAAAAAATGGAAAGTGGTCTCAAACTCAGAAAGAGCTCAAAAGGGAGATTAAAAATCATATAAGAGGTACAGGAAAAACTGGGAAAAGACATGAGATTGATGCAAGAAGATTATGGAAAAAAAGAGGCAACAGCTTAGAAAAAGAAAACTGCTTGAAAAGTAAAATTGTCCAAATGGAAAAGAAGATATAAAAATCCACTGAAGAAAAAGACTCCCTAAAAAATACAATCGGCCAAATGCAAAAGGAAGTTAGCTAGTTGAGGAAAACAATTCTTTTTTTTTCCCCTTTATTAAAGCTTTTTATTTGCAAAACATATGTATGGGTAATTCTTCAACATTGACTCTTAAAAAGCTTTCTGTTACAAATTTTCCCCACCGAGTTCCCACCTCTCCCCTAGATGGCAGGAAATCTACTACATGTTAATTATTTTAAAATACTTGACAAATCGAATATATGTCTACATTATTTCCACACTTATCATTGTTGTGCAAGAAAAATCGTATCTACAAGGAAAAAAAAATCAGAGAAAGGAAACACAATGCAAGCAAACATCAATAGAGAGCATGAAAATGTTATGTTGTGGTCCACATTTCATATCCCTCTCTCTGGGTGTATATGGCTTTCTTCACTGAACAACTGGAACTGGTTTGAAACATTTCATTGTTGAAGAGAGCCATGTCTATCAGAATTGATCATCATATAGTATTGTTGTTGCCATGTATA
This sequence comes from Myrmecobius fasciatus, assembly GCA_023553655.1. NCBI lineage: Eukaryota > Metazoa > Chordata > Mammalia > Dasyuromorphia > Myrmecobiidae > Myrmecobius > Myrmecobius fasciatus. The sequence continues at coordinate 269,756 of JAJPUD010000236.1, forward strand.
ATGATCTCCTGGTTCTGCTCATTTCACTCAGCAACAGTTCATGCAAGTCTCTCCAGGCCTCTCTGAACTCATCCTGCTGGTCATTTCTTATAGAAAAGTAATATTCCATGACATTCATATACCATAATATATTCAGCCACTCTCCAATTGATGGGCATCCATTCAGTTTCCAGTTTCTAGCCACTACAAAAAGAGCTGCCACAAACATTCTTGCACATGTGGGGCCCTTGAGGAAAACAATTCTTTAAAAATTAGAATTGGGTAAGTAAACACTAATGACACTATGAAACATTAATCAAATTCAAAAGTATGGAAAAATGGGGAGAAAATGTAGAATACCTCATTGGAAAAACGACTGGCCTGGAAAATAGATTCAAGAGAAACACTATCAGAATTATTTGACTACCTTAAAGCCATAATTAAAAAAGAAAACTTGGACAACATATTTCAAGAAATTAGCAAGGAAAACTGCCCTGATATCCTGAAATAGGCATTGTTCTCACCTTCTAAATTTGTGTCTTGATCTTCTCTGATACCCTAATAGCTTTCTGTGGCCAGATCCTTTTTGTTGTTTTTTTTTCTCATCTTTTTTTGAAAAAGGGTGAAAGGAGAGAGAAGACAAACAGATGGAGAAAATAGAATGGAAGTAAATCCCTGTGAATGTGAATGGGATGAACTCTCCTACAAAACAGAAGTGGATAGCAGAAGGAAGCAAAAACCAGAATGCTACAATATGTTGTTTACAAGAAACACACTTGAAGCAGAGAGAGCACACAGAGTAAAAGTAAAGGGTTGGAGGAGAATCTGCTATGCTCCAGCTGAAGTAAAAAAAAAGCAGGGTTAACAATCCTGAGTTCAGACAACACAAAATAAACCTAATTGAAAGAGATAAGGAAGGAAACTTCATCTTGCTAAAAAGTACCATAGACAATGAAGTAATATCACTACTAAATATATATGTACCAACTGGTATAGCCTGCAAAAATCTTTTTTATTTTATTTTTTTATTAAAGCTTTTTATTTACAAAACATATGCATGGGTAATTTTTCAACTTTGACCCTTGTGCTTATATCCCAAAGAGATCTTAAAGGAAGGAAAGGGCCCCACATGTGCAAGAATATTTGTGGCAGCCCTTTTTGTAGTGGCTAGAAACTGGAAACTGAATGGATGCCCATCAATTGGAGAATGGCTGAATAAATTATGGTATATGAATGTTATGGAATATTATTGTTCTATAAGAAAAAATCAGTAGGATGATTTCAGAGAGGCCTGGAGAGACTTGCATGAACTGATGCTGAGCAAAATGAGCAGAACCAGGAGATCATTATACATGGCAACAACAATACTATATGATGATCAATTCTGATGGACATGGCTCTCTTCAACAATGAAATGTTTCAAACCAGTTCCAATTGTTCAGTGAAGAAAGCCATATACACCCAGAGAGAGGGATATGAAATGTGGACCACAACATAACATTTTCATGCTTTCGATTGATGTTTGCTTGCATTAGGTTTCCCTTCTCAGATTTTTTTTTCTTTCTTGTAGATCTGACTTTTCTTGCATAGCAAGATAACTGTAAAAATATGTATACACATATTCAATTTGTCAAGTATTTTAACATAATTAACATGTAGTAGACATCCTGCCATCTAGGGAAGGGGTGGGGGCTAATGGGGAAAATTTGTAACAGAAAGCTTTGTAAGGGTCAGTGTTGAAAAATTACCCATACATATGTTATGCAAATAAAAAGCTTTAATAAAAAACAACAACAACAACAACAACAACAAAACACTGACCCTTGCAAAATCTTCTGTTACAAATTTTCCCTTCTTCCTCCCATCCCCTCCCCTAGATGACAGGTAGTCCAATACATGTTAAATAGTTAAAAATATATGTTAAATCCAATATACACATACATATTTATACAGTTATCTTGTTCATAAGAAAAATCGCATCAAGAAGAAGAAAACTGAGAAAGAAAACAAAATGCAAGTAAACAACAGAAAGAGTGAAAATGCTATGTTGTGATCCACACTTAGTTCCCACAGTCCTCTCCTTGGGTGGAAATGGCTCTCTTCATCACTGAACAATTGGAACTAGTTTGAATCAACTCATTGTTGACAAGAGCCACATCCATCAGAATTGATCATCGTATAATCTTGTTGCTGTGTACCATGGTCTCCTGGTTCTGCTCATTCCACTTAGCATCAGTTCATGCAAGTCTCTCCAGGCCTCTCTGAAATCATCCTGCTGGTCGTTTCTTATAGAACAATAATATTCCATGACATTCACATACCATAATTTATTCAGCCATTCTCCAACTGATGGGCATCCTTTCAGTTTCCAGTTTCTTGACACTACAAACAGGGCCACCACAAACATTTTTGCACATGTGGGTCCCTTTCCTTCCTTTAAGATCTCTTTGGGATATAGGCCTAGTAGAAACACTGCTGGGTCAAAGGATATGCCCACATTCCCTCCAACATTGGTCATTATCTTTTCCTGTCATCTTAGCCAATCTGACAGGTGTGTAGTGGTATCTCATTGTTTTAATTTGCATTTCTCTGATCAATAATGATTTGGAGCACCTTTTCATATGAATAGAAATATGAATTTCTTTATCTAAAAATTGTCTGTTCATATCCTCTGGCCATTTATCAATTGGGAGAATGTCTTGATTTCTTATAAATTTGAGCCAATTCTCTACATATTTTAGAAATGAGACCTTTATCAGAACCTTTGAACCTACATGTACTTTCAAAACCCTGTACAAAAATCTCCAGGAAGCCTTTCCTGATCAATCCTACTAAAACCTGGTAATTCATCCAATCTTTTCTTATCACCAAATTTTGGGAGTTCAGAAATGAAAAAAAAAGAACCACAAATTTTAAAATATTCTGAAAATAAAATTTGACATTTAAAATTAAAATCTATAAATTTCAGCCTACAGGCAACCTATGAATATTTTAATCAACTAAAAAAAAATTTAAAGTTAAATACAAGATAAGAAAAGAAAATGCCATGTGTACAGTAGAACATAAGAAAGCATTCAAAACATGAAGCAATTAATTTCTGTTTCAAGAAATCCTATGGGGCAGCTAGGTGGTGCAGTGGATAGAGCACCAGCCCTGAAGTCAGGAGGACTTGAGTTCAAATGTGATCTCAGACACTTAACATTCCCTAGCTGTGTGACTCTGGGCAAGTCACTTAACCTCAATTGCCTCAGCAAAAAGGAAAAAAAAAAGAAAACCTATATAATAAATGTATACATTGTATTCAGAGCAGTCTTTATAAGTTTTCTTTTGTTTTCTGCTGTGCACTTTTAATTTTTTCCCTTTCTCCCCCCCAGCAGGCTATAGTTAAACACATACACACACATACATGTGTATGCATATATAAAGTACCTGTACATAGATGTATGTAATCATTCAGATCTATCACCTATACATTGATACACATATATGTAAAACTGTACTATACTTATTTCCACTTGTCTAGTTTCTCTGAAGGTAGATAGCATATTCCTTCATAAGTCCAAGTCTTTCCACATTTTTCTAAATCCACCAGCTTATCATTTTCTACATAATTGTAATATTCCAACCTTATGCTGACTAGTTATTTTAAATGTTTTAAAGCAATATAAATATGACTGACATAGTATGGTTTCCCTGTTCTTCTCTTTTGATTAAATCCATTCTAACTTTGTCTGAGATCATCATTATTACCTCTGCTTTTTTACATATTAAACGCTACTCCTGATCTTTTTTTATATGTGTTTCTCTCATTTTTAAAACATTTCCTAAAAGCAATATATTGTTGAGTTCAAAATTTTAATTTATTGTTTCCATTTTATGGGTGAATAGAATTTTTTTTAAACAAATAAGGTCTATCCCTGAAAAGTAGATATATTTATTTTAAATTGCATGACAATGCTAAAAAAAATCAGGTCACCAAATAAAAATGTGTGGTCTACCTAGAGTAACAACCATAAAAATATTTAGAATTTCTCCTAGCTGAAATAACTAGGTATTATACTTAGCCTCATAGATTTAGAACTCTAAGGAATGTTAGATGATGTCATTCAGTATGACCATCTCATTTTACAAATTAAGAAACTCAGATCCTAGAAGGTTATGTGTCAGTCTAAGGTTTCATAGGATAGTAAATGGCATAATTGGAACTTATACCTGTTTCCTCTTATTCTAGCATTATTTCCATTGTACCATTTATTTAATGCATGTGTTACCTTGAGAGAAACTAGAAATCAAATTAAATAGATTAAGTTTTAAAGAGCTTTCTATAATAGGAAAGAGAAAGTATGATTCTGTTAGGATGGCCAACATACTGAATAAATAAGAAGAAACCAAGATAGTATGAATTAAAGTAGATGTACAGGTTAAATATATAGAACAACAACAACAACAAGTAGATCAAAAAGTTACTTTGAAAATTAATATGCTATAATGGAAAAAGCCAAATAGGAGACCTGAGCTCCAGTTCTGGCCTTAACTAGCTATGTGACAAGTCATTTACCCAAAATTATATTCATAACAAGAAATCTAATGCAAAAGAATTTTATTCCATGTGAACAATGATGCCAGATAAAATGTTCTAGGGTTCCTCTTTGCATTCTTAATGTATTAGGATACACAAAGCTCAATAAAAATATTACCCAAAGGAAAAAAAAAGAAAATTAATATGCTTAATTAAATAAACTATCATGTATGACTTTTTTGCCTGGAATTTTTTCAACATAGAAAAAGGAATTGCCCAATGCATAGGATTTCTCCCCTGACTTTTGTTTTTCCTTTTTTGTGGCAACTTATATGAATATGAATGAGTCAGGGATGGGTGTGATGGAGACAGGCTATTGGGCTATTGATAAGGAAAGGTGAGGTGATATGGACATAGTTTTATTCTGCTTTTCTCTTCTAGTTTTCATAGTTGTTAAAGGAATGATACATCTAACTAGTGGCAGATCATAGGGCAGTACGTTTTGAGTTCTAAGCCTTGACATGAGAAAAAAAATGCTATAATTCATTATTACCACTACCCCCTCTTTTTTTTTAATTAAAAGTTTTTTATTTGCAAAACATATGCATGGGTAATTTTTCAATATTGACCCTTGCAAAGCCTTCTGTTACAAATTTTTCCCTCAATAAATTTATGTCCAAAGAAGAACTGGAACTTTTAATTGAAAACCAGATAGATAACTTTGACTATATTAAGTTAAAAAGTTTTTGTACAAACAAAATCAATGCAGACAAGATTAGGAGGGAAGCAATAAATTGGGAAATCATCTTTACATTTAAGGGTTCTGATAAAGGTCTCATCTCTAAAATATATAGAGAATTGTCTCATATTTATAAAAATTCAAGCCATTCTCCAATCAATAAATGGTCAAAGGATATGAACAGACAATTTTCAGAGGATGAAATTAAAACTATTTATAGTCATATGAAAAGGTGCTCCAAATCACTATTGATCAGAGAAATGCAAATCAAGACAACCCTGAGATACCACTTCACACCTGTCAGATTGGCTAAAATGACAGGAAAAGTTAATGATGAATGTTGGAGGGGTTGTGGGAAGGCTGGGACACTGATGCATTGTTGGTGGAGCTGTGAACGGATACAGCCATTCTGGAGAACAATTTGGAGCTATGCTCAAAAAGTTATCAAACTGTGCATACCCTGTGACCCAGCAGCATTTCTATTGGGCTTGTATCCCAAAGAAATCATAAAGGAAGGAAAAGGCCCCACATGTGCAAGAATGTTTGTGGCAGCCCTTTTTGTAGTGGCTAGAAACTGGAAATTGAATAGATGCCCTTCAATTGGAGAATGGCTGAATAAATTATGGTATATGAATGTTATGGAATATTATTGTTCTGTAAGAAATGACCAGCAGGATGATTTCAGAGAGGCCTGGAGAGACTTACATGAACTGATGCTGAGTGAAATGAGCAGAACCAGGAGATCATTGTGCACGGCAACAACAGTACTATATGACGATCAATTCTGATGGACATGGCTCTCTTCAACAATGATATGTTTCAAACCACCTCCAATTGTTCACTGAAGAAAGCCATATACACCCAGAGAGAGGGATGCGAAATGTGGACCACAACATAACATTCTCATACTCCTTGATTGATGTTTGCTTACATTGTGTTTCCTTTATCTGATATATCGTTTGTGTAGATAAGATTTTTCTTGCACACCAATGATAAGTTTGGAAATATGTATACATATATTCGATTTGCCAATATTTTAACATAATTAACATGTAGTGGATATCCTGCCATCTAGGGGAAGGGTGGGGAGTTGGGGGGAAAATTTGTAACGGAAAGCTATGTAAGGGTTATTGTTGAAGAATTACCCACACATATGTTATGCAAATAAAATAAAAATTTAAAAAAAAAAAAAAAAAAACAAATTTTTCCCTCCTTCCCCCACCCCCTTCCCTAGATGGCAGGAAGTCTAATATATGTTAATTATGTTAAAATACTTGACAAACCAAACATATGTATATATATATATGCATATATATAGTTATCTTGCTGTACAATAAAAATAGGATCTACACCCCTCTTTTTTTAGTGATTATGAGATATAGAAAAAGTAATTGAGTAATTTATAAAAAGAAATCTGTATACCTATGTATTTAGATCAAGAGTCTAAAGAAACTAAAGAATGCTGTTTTATTCAACCATATCATGTTCACTAAAATCAGTTTAACTATTAGGGACATGAAAGATGACTTTGGAATGTACATTTGTAACCCAAATAAAGTTCTCTGTCTTGCTGAAAATTGCAGACAATGGAAATATAAATGAAGGAGACAATTCTGATTACAGGAAGAATGTAAAAGATGCTGTGACTTAAAATTAATAGATTGAATATAATATAGTCTAGAATTGTACTTATAAAACTATTTGAGCTACCCAAAATTGGGCAGTTTCACTAGCTAATTAGTTGCTCATCACTGGAAGTATTCAAGCAGAGGCTAAGCTACCACTAATGGGAATTTTTGTAAAGACAATTCATATTCTGGGTTGGGGTTAGATTTAGATAATCTCTAAGGTCTCTTCCTATTATGTGGTTCTATCATTTGGTTGTGAACTATATATCAAGAAGAATTGATGAGCTGAGATGTGACAATTTGGGCTATATAAATGGTAACAAAATACAAATGAGAGGCACAATTAGTTAATTCGCTAATTGATTCAGCAAGCATTTCATTGAGCCTCTACTATGTGTCTAGCACTATACTAGGCACATGAGTAGCTACAGTGAATAGAAAAAGAAATAAAGAGGTTTTACCTTCTATCCTGCAAATTGGCAAAGATATACATACATGAAAACAAGTCAAAGTTGAGGGGCTGTGGGAGGATAGACACACTAATGGACTAGTGGTAGAACTGTTAAACTAATTATTCTAAATGTTAATTTAGATTTAGGTGAAAAAAGTTACTAAACTTTCCAGGTGCTTTGACACAGAAGTTCCACACAGGATATATAACCCTAGAAAGTAAAACACAAAAACTAAGTTCCAATATGTATCAAAAAATCCACAGTAGCACTCTTTGTGATAGAGAAGAAATGGGACAAAATAAGTCCATTGATTGGGGAATAGATGAAAAACCCTGGCATTTGAATAGTAAAATTATTATGCAGTAAGAAATGACAAATATGAGGAATTTTATTGCTCTGTAAGAAACAACCAGCAGAACGATTTCAGAGAGGCCTGGAGAGACTTGCATGAACTGATGCTGAGTGAAACGAGCAAAACCAGGAGATCATTATACACAGCAACAACAGTATTACATGATGATCAATTCTGATGGACATGGATCTCTGCATTCACTGAAGAAAACCATATACACCCAGAGAGAGTGATATGAAATATGGACCACAACGTAACAGTTTCATGATATCTGTTGATATTTGCTTGCATTGTGTTGCCTTTCTCTGATTTTCTTTTTTTTTCTTGTAGATAGGATTTTTCTTCCATAACTTGTCAGGTATTTCAACACTATTAACATGTAGTGGACTTCCTGTCATCTAGGGGAGGGGAGGGGACTGGGGGTAAAATTTGTAATGGAAAGCTTTGTAAAGATCAATGCTGGGGAACTACCCATACATATGTTATACAAATAAAAAGCTTTAATAAAAAAAAGAAAGAGATTTGTACGAATTGATAGAGAAAGAAAGAAATAGAACCATGAGAATAATATATATAGATAAAACTATGATAATGTAAATAAAAAGATTATTAAAAGAAAATTAATCTTTTAGTAATAGAAAAGCCAATGAATATCTGAGAGCACAGATTATGAAATACTTCTTTCCTCATGACAGATACATAGATGTGGTTATTATATAGGATATTTTTTCTTAATGTTTTTCTTTGTCACAAATACTCTGAAGTTTATTCTGAAGTGGGAGGAAAGTTGAAATGACCATGATAAAAAGACAAAAGGCATAAAAATATTTTTAAATAAAGTAAAAAAGATAGATATTATCTGTGCCACATGGATACAAATAATGCAGTTTAAAAGACATGAAACAAGTAGGCAGAAAAGGCAAATTCATGGTTACAGAATAAATTATGTAGTTATACAATATAAGAAGGGCCAGAATGGGATGAGCTCAATAGAATTTGGCAACTTAGAAATGGAACAGATGGAACAGGGAGAAATTGAAGACTTCAGTTCTACTAAGTACCAGTGTGATAAATCATTTAATCTCTCTAGTCCTCATTTTCTTAATCTATAAATTCCATGGATTGAACTAGACTTCTAAAGACTTTCTTTAAGTTTTAAATGCATGATTCCAAGACTCTGAGATTTAAAGCCATGGTAACTAGAAGAATTAATGGTGCCATTAGTAAAAAAACAAAAAACAAAACAAAACAAAAAAAAAAACCTATTAGAAGGAGCAGGAGAAGATGCTTTCAAGTTTAGATTTACTGAGCTTAAAGTGCTCCACAGACACCTAAGTGGAAATATGAACCTGTATCTCCTCTCTCTTTCTCATTGTTGTACTTTTTTTAAAGGCTTCTTGTATTATCTTGAGACTTTTTTATTTGAAAGCAGGATGAGGGAACAAGGAGAAGAAATATTCCTACTTACTCCCATTTATCCTTTTCTTCCCCAATTTAAAAAACAAAAACAAAAACAAATAACCTGCCTTCAGATCCCTTATTTGAATTCATGAATAAATTATCTTGTATTCCAACTTTTTTTTTATTTGTATAACATATGTGTGGGTAATTCCTCAACATTAACCCTTACATAGCTTTCTGTTACAAATTTTTCCCCCCAACTCCCTACCTCTCCCCTAGATGGCAGGATATCCACTACATGTTAATTATGTTAAAATACTTGACTAATCGAATATATGTATACATATTTCCAAACTTATTGTTGTGCAAGAAAAATCTTATCTACACAAAAGACATATCAGATAAAGGAAACACAATGTAAGCAAACATCAATCAAGAGTATGAGAATGTTATGTTGTGGTCCACATTTCATATCCCTCTCTCTGGGTGTATATGGCTTTCTTCAGTGAACAGTTGGAAGTGGTTTGAAACATTTCATTGTTGAAGGGAGCCATGTCCATCAGAATTGATCATCATATAGTATTGTTGTTGCCGTATATAATGATCTCCTGGTTCTGCTCATTTCACTCAGCATAAGTTCATACAAGTCTCTCCAGACCTCTCTGAAATCGTCCTGCTGGTCATTTCTTACAGAACAATAATATTCCATAGTATTCATATACCATAATTTATTCAGCCACTCTCCAATTGATGGGCATCTATTCAGTTTCCAGTTTCTAGCCACTACAAAAAGGGCTGCCACAAACAATCAATAAATTATCCTAAAGAATGATTTCCCAAGGGGTATTTGCATTTAATCACAGATCAAATCAAGAGCCTACTGGATATGAAATTAGGAGACTTGAGTTCTAATCTATATAACTTCTAACAAAAAAAATGTGAAGATGAAAGTTTTTGCAAACTATATTTTACTGTAGTTTCCGATTGCTATATGAGAAAAGTGTTTGGTGCAAGTTTGAATGGCTCGTGTCTTCCCTAAATCCAGACATAGTATCTATGTAACCCATGAGTGACAACTTTTCTAAGCCTCTATTTTTTCATTTGGAAAATGGAAAAGAATATGTACCCCACTTGCCATACAGGAATTGTTTAAGGGAAAGTACTTGGTAAATTGGAAAATGTCATATATGTGAAGTATAATTATAATTATTATTATTATTATTAAGGGAAAGGCACTTGGTTGAAGTGAGTGATGTTGGTAAAAGTAATGGGTGATGGATTTGTGAAAAAGGAGTTATGAAGACTTTCTATGTGGGGGATACTGGTATACTCAGAGGCATGAATACATAAGATGTTAAAGGAGTACTCAGAAGTTTTCATTTTCTCAAGTTCCTCTATTTAGTAAAGAGCTGACTGTTTCTGGTAAGAGGAAGTTTGTTTAAATAACTACCGATCATCTACATTGCTGGAGAAGTAAAGACAAGTGTTTTCTTCCTTTTTCCAGAAAGAGCCCCACTTTTACAAAAAATTCTTAGGTTACTTTTTGGTTGGGAATATAATTGAAAACTTTATTAAAAGCGTAGATTCTTTACATCAAGTCTAAGCCAAAGGAATATACAAAGATGAACATCAAAGAGTCTTTCAATGAAAGATCATTTTAATAATCTACTTACTACCTGCTTTTCCTTTGTCACTTTTTTACGATTTGATATTCTTCAAATAACCAAACTGATTTAATGCATGCTGTTTTCCATGCTTTTTTAAAATTCCCAGCTCTAAAGCTATTAAGTTCATCTCTGGGGATTTATGAAGACAAAATCACTTAAAGGAATGTATAATACAGCAATTTTCATAGTGTCAGGAAGTCAAAACAAGCATTTTTAAAAAACTTATGAGATTATACAGAAGTATGGAAGGACACTTTTGCTCTTTTTAAATTTTTTTTTTTGTTTTGGAGATGTCAGTATACAAAGAAGATCAAAAAGAGCTCTACGTGAAACTATGAATTTATGTTATATACTGTTTATTTAAAAACCAGTATGTTATTAAATTTAACAAGGTTGAAACAAAATTGTCCTCTTTGTGGCCTTTTTGAACTTTTTGTTTTCCTCTATTTTTAAATATTTTGCTGATGTTTTGTTTATTCTTCTTCCTTTTCCCTCATCTCTAGCAAGATCCACTAATTTCCCCTTTTGTCCATTTACAGGCAAGCACAATTTGACTTCTGTTCTTAAGAGTTTATAAACTAACTAGAGGTAAGAAAATGCACAAGCATAGAAAGTTAATGATTCCAGGCAGCATCTGATGAATATTATAAGTATCAAATAATTAATAGAGATAATAAAGAACTAGAATGTGAATTGAGATCATTAGAGAAGACTTTATGGAATCATTAAGGAAAATTTTATGTGAAAAGGTTGGACTTGATCTGGGTCCTGAAGGTTTGAATATGAAATAAATAAACAGAAAATGAGATGAAAATTGAGCAAAGACATAAAGAAAAGAATATTCAAAATGTGTTTGAAAAGGGGCAGTGACTACCTGGTGGGAACTTGGCCTAAAATTTCATTGATATAGCAAACTCCCAGGTAAAGAAATTTTCTCTACCTCTGTAGGTCCACATCTTCTCTTCAACTAAATGATAAAGATTAATGATTAAAGATAATAAACTTTATAGCATTCATTATAAATCTGTGGGATGCTCATTCACATGATTGAAATGTAAGGGCTTAAGACATATTTCATAGTTAAATAATCAATATTAATATAGTCAAACCCTCTGTAAAGTCCTACACTTATGCCTTGTTGTGGAATGTGGCCATTGGTGGGTATTTTGAGGTTATATCAACAGTGTATAAGACCTAGGAGATCCTGCAGAAGCAGAAAGACTTCAAGCCTGGGCCTAGTGACAAATTCTGTGCCAGATGGCAGATGTTAATTCTACCCCAAATTAGGAAGACTCATTATCATGTGTTCCAATGATATGTGTGACAGTAAGCAAATCAATTAACCTTATTTTCCACAATTTCCTCATCTGTAAAATGAGCTGCAGAAGGAAATGGAAAACTACTGCAGTGCATTTGCTAAGAAAATCCATAAATGGGATCTTGAAGAGTCTAACATGAATGAGCAACAACAAGGCTTAGTTAAAAGGCTCTTTTACCCATTAGACTGGACACCTTTGATTCATTTTCTTTTGGTTGCAACAACTCAGAAAAACCCTTTATTAAGGGGTGTGAAAGGGTAGTGATCTATAGTGCAAAAAGAGTGCTCAGAGTAATGAAGCCATAGATCACTTGAAATATTACTGTTTTTTAAATTTTTATTTATTTATTTAAAACTTAAATACAAAATAGAAAAAGAAAAAAGAAAAAAATCAGAAAAAGAAAAAAAATTTGCCATGCATATATGTGTACATATGTACCCCAAGAAAGGATTCAAAATATGAAATAATAAATTTACATTTCAAGAAAACCTATATAATAAATACTACTCCTTGTGTTCAAAACTGTCCATCTTTTCTTTGTTTTTTTATAGGTTTCTTTTGTTTTTTGCTATTCACTTTTTACTTTATCCTTTTTCTCCCTTTTCCCTCCACTTCCCCAAGAAGGCTACAACTAAACAAGGATGTATTTGCATATACATATATATATATATATGCATACATATAATATATGCACATGCACATTGATATCTATGATCATAATTATATATATACATATATTTATATACATCTATGAAAGATTGAACAATGTTCTCTGTTTCTCTGAAGGTAGATAACATCATACTTTATAAGTCCAAATCTTTCCATATTTTTCTAAATCCAACAATGCATCATTTCCTATAGCATGACAATATTTCAACCTTATATTATCCAGTTATTTTAAATAGTCTAAAATAATATTGATTAATATGGCTGATATGTGATGTAGTTTTTCTCTTTTTCTCTTTTGGTTAAATCTACTTTAGCTTTAACTTGAGATCAGTAATTACTGCTTCTGCTTTTTTTGAAATAATACTGTTGAAGGACTACTAAACCTTAAAGAATGGATATAGTTTCCTTAATTTGGATTCTTAGGTAAAATTTACTAGATAGGATGACTTATTCACTCCTCTGGGTTCTTATGACCCTAGGATCATAGATTTAGAACTGGAAGATACTTCAAATGCAATCTAGTCCACCCCTCCCCATTTTTAAAAAATAAAGAATATGAAGAAACTCAGAAATGTTGCATGGCTCATTTGCCTAGCATCACACAGGCACCAATTAACAGAGCTGAAATTTGTGCCATGGCCTTCTGACTCCAGATTCAAATTGCTTTTCTTTGTATTAACATACAAATTATTTGTATTTCTTTTGACTTTTTTTTTCGTTTTTTGGTTTTGCTAGGTAAATATTTGTTTTGAATGTTACACAAATTAATGTTCTAATTTTGCTTGAAATTAATACACTTATTCTAATATGAAGTTATCTCTTCTACTTTTTTTACTTTTACTTTCTCCATTGTGTTTTCAACATTTTGCAGGTCAATGTAAAAATATTAAATGGGAATTTCACAGAAGTCATAAACAATACTTGAAGATTAGTAGACAATTTAGAAAAAGTTTAGAAACTCAGAAATGTATTAAAATATGCATAGTGTTATGTAATGTCAACTTAAATTTTATAAAAAGTACTGTAAACACCAATAAAAGAAAAAAAATCAAAATTCTTCTCTGCTATGAAAGATAAGGGTGTAGAGATAGCCATACCCTTAACTTTCAGGATGTGGAAAGGATAACTGTATATAAACTACTTTAGGATATAGTAGACACTGATAATAACAGAGATAATTATATAACAATTTTTTTTTACCAAAAATATCTACTGGGGAATGTACCTGCTAGCTATCAGTCTCTGCATAAGGCGAGAGAGAGTATATATTAACTGTATAACAATAGTTAATAAAATTTACCTGTCCAAAGGAGGAGCATCCCACAGCAGGAGTTTGTGGGAGCAGTGTGCTTGTATCACTAGAATGCATCTTCAGCCCTTCAGCATCAGAAGTGTGAGTTACCTCTTCACGCATGTTTCCTATGTTCTACTATACATCTTCCCTGTCCACTAAGATTTTCTATCAGTGTGTTTCTCTGCAATGTTCTATATATGTGTCTGCTCTTCCCACTAGTGCTTTCTATATTTGTTAAAATATATTTCTCAGATTTATGAAGAGAAATGTTTTATTACTAATTTTTGTAATATGCTATTTAATTAAATACTTTTGTTTTGAACTATGTCTTCTGACAATTTCTTCAAGATAAACACACTTGTGGGGGCTTGTAAGCTATGTTTTCAGGTAATACAGATCCACAGAATACCTTGAACCTGGAGTAACTTCTAAGGAACTGGCCCGGCAAATTGTTTCAGGTACCCTGAGTTTTGAGGTACTCCAAAAATTATTGGCAAACAAATTTTAAAAAAATTTCTTGAGAAAAGAATGTGCTATTATTACATGAGACAAAGCCCAGTCATATGAAGAACATTTCTGGAATGACTGCACAAAATTCTGTTGCTTGGAGTATAATGACAAATTAGCATGTTATAAGTTATTGAAACCATAGCACAGTAAAATGAAGTTTAAATTAAATCAATATTAAACTTTTTGCTCATGAAATATTACTGATTAAAATTCTAGTGTTTGTGAAATCTATGTAAAATTAAAACAAGAAACAAGAATATTGAAAACTTTTGTACATAGGAATTTTATATGGAGCAGTGTATTCATTAGATAGTTATAATATTATCAGAAGTGCTAGTGCTAGCATTATTGTAAAAGTCTTAGTCCTTAGGTAGCCCTCATTTAATTTTTTTTAATTAAAAAAATTTGTTAAAGCTTTTTATTTGCAAAACACATGTATGGGTAATTTTTCAAAATTGACCCTTACAAAGCTTTCCATTACAAAATTTTCCCCCTAGTCCCCACCCCTCCCCTAGATGGCAGGAAATCTACTACATGTTAATTATGTTAAAATACTTGATAAATCGAATATGATTCACCACCTTTTAAAAGCAGGCCATTTTACTCTTTTTTATTTAAGAGTTTACAAAGAATATGCTATAGGCACAAATTTCCGAATCAACCAAATCATGGCAGCAAGATTATAATAAATCATTATTTTAATCATTACATGATTTCATATTTGATATTATATTTTGGCTAGATAATAATCTATAAATATGATCAAACTTAAATCACTCGATCCCCACTGGAAGATGAACTCATTAAGGGGAAGGACCATGAATTTGCCATTATTTATATCTCCAGAATTTAGTATAATTTCTTGTGTGTGTAGTAAGTACTAAATAATTGTTTATTTACTAACCTGAAGTCAATATCTGCCTATTCCTTTAAATTAGGACAAATTCTGATCTAATTCAATTCAGCGAACAGTTTAAAGAATAATTTGCTAGTGTCAGTGATTCAAACATGAGTTTTCTTTCACCCCCCTCCCTAATAAATGTTATACCAGGTAAAATGTGATAGGGACAAGGGAGAGATTTACATGAATCTCTCAGAAAAAGAAACCTATTTTGTTTGGAGCAACCAGTTCTAGACTTGTACCTAAAAAAGAAGGAAGGTGATATTATCACCTAAATTGACTATTAAGACAAAAGAAGGATTTCAGTAGGCAGAGTTTTAGAAAGAATGTATTATGGGAGTGGGATTTGGCTTCTCTACATTTACCAAAGTTGAAGAGAAGGTGACAAAATTGGGCAACAATTCAGTTTGACTGGAATAGAGTATATTAATAATAACAGTTATAATGTCTAACATTTATATCCAGCACTCTAAGCTTTGTGAAGTTTCAAAAACATCTTATTTGAGCCTTATAATAGTCCTGTGGGGTAGAAACTACTGGCATTATTGTACCCATTTTACAGATGAGTAGTGAAGCTCAGATAGATTATGTGATTTGCCAATAGTCCCAGACAATAAATGTCAGAGATGTGATTTGGATCTGTATATTCCTGATTTAAAGTCCAGTATGATAACCAAAGAAAGTAATGTACAATAAGGCTGGACAGGTAAATTGAAGACAGATTTTGTAGGGCTTTAAATGTCATCTAAGGAGTTTTTTCTATACAATAGATCATAGAGAATGAATACTGAGCATTTTTCAATAGGTAAGTAACAAGATAAAATCTGGGCATTAGAGAGATTAACTTGGCAACTATGTAAAGGATGTATTGATTTCAGAGGGTAGGTGGATGGGAGGGTAAGTGAGGCGGTATGTGGAAGGAGTGGAATCAGGGAGAATTTATTAAGAGGCTATTTAAATAATTTAGGTAAAATTTGATGGAGATTTAACAGTCATGTTAGTGGAGAGAATAGAACAAATGTAAGATACATCATGGAAGCAGATTTTCTGGCAACTGTTTAGATATAAGGGATAAAGGAAAAAAAAGTCTTCATTTCCCACCTGACTACAGTCCTGGACTTTACCAAACTTCAGATACTTATTCATCCTGGAACTCACACTTCATTAGTAACCCCTGCTCCTTCCAGAACCTCCATTTAAAGAGAGAATACAGATGTGCCATTTTTTTTTCATTCTCACCCAGTTGAACTCCTCTGTTTGTCTCTATAATGCCCTTAAAAAATTTTTTTTGGTATTGTTTTCCCTCATTAAGAATTCAAAGTGACTGTTTCTTTGTAATCCCAAGAAATATTGGGGAATTTATATTTTAAGAGCTATCTATTATGCTCAGAAAACTTAATCCCTGGCACTTAATAAATGTTTATTCATTGACTGACTGACTGAAGTCATTAATGACCTGGAGACTAAGCTTAATTGACTGGGAAGTTGGTATTTTCAACCATTATTAGAAAACATGAAATGAAAGGCAAGCTTAAAGTGAAAGATAATGAGCTCAATTTTGGACATATTGAATTTGAGTTATTAATGGGATACACAGATTAAGAGACCAATTGTGAATTTTAAAATCAACTCTTCTGTTCACCAGTAAAACAGATTTGGAAGTATTTTCAAATTTGAGGTGCCTGAATTTTAATTGGGAAAAACTTACATTTGTATTCATATACAATAAGAAGAAAATACATTCACTTTTAGTGAATGTATTTAGTCAGCAGTATAAATTTCCTGAATTTAAGAGAATGAGATTATGACTCTGACCATGTTCTCTCTTTAAACTGGTGCCAAAATCTGGGCACTGAGAAAGAAAGGATTTTCTCTCTGAAGCTGAAAGGGAAAGGAACATAAAAATTCTTTCTGTACTAATAGCTATTGTCACTATTAGGCCTTCCATAAATAAGAAGTTCAAGAAGACTTTACCTACACCGACTACTGATTCTTTAAATGCATAGGAACATTACTTATTTTCAATGAACATTATTATTGCAAGGTTTCAGGAAAATCTGTCCAGGTCCCTCATTTATAAAAGTAGTTCCATTTTTTCAGAAGGTGAAGTCACCTCATAATCAGAGAACAAGAGCTGGAGGAGACTTTCAGGGTCATTTAGTATAATCTCTCTAGATTTAAAGAAAAACAGACAAAAACTCAGAAAGGTTTAAAGATTTCTCCAAAGAAGTGAGTCAGTGACAGAATAAGGCCTAGATGGCAGGAAGTCCACGGCATGTTAATAATGTTGAAAAACTTGACAAGTTATACAAGAAAAATCCTATCTACAAGAAAAAAAAAAGAAAATCAGAGAAAGGCAACACAATGCAAGCACATATCAATAGAGGTCATGAAAATTAATAATCTTAACATGGGATTCCTTGTATGTAAATTAAAAGGATGAAGATTGAAGTTTGAACAAATAATTTTCCCTGAAAACTACAGATATTATTCTATATACCATGCTTCTGTGTGGCTAGCACAATTCTGGCTAATAACTTACTTTCCTTTCCTTGGCCATGGGCCAATGCCCAACAGGTGGCAGAGGACCAAAAGGAAGGCAGATTGGAAGCAGGTTTTTTTTTTCTTTTTTAAAAGCTTTTTATTTTTAAAACATATGCATGGATAATTTTTCAATATTAACTTTTGTGTAGCCTTATGTTTCAGATTTTCTCCTTCCCCCCACTCCCTCCCTTAGATGGCAAGTAATCCAATATGTGTTAAACATGTTAAAATATATATTAAATTGAATATATGTATACATATTTCTACAGTTATCTTGCTGCACAGGAAAAATCAGATCAAAAAGGGAAAAAATGAGAAAAAAACAAAATGTAAGCCAACAACCACAAAAAGAGTGAAAATGCTATGTTGTTTTCTGCACTCAGTTCCCACAGTCTTCTGCCTGGGTGCAGATGGCTCTCTTTATCACAAGATCATTGAACTGGCCTCAATCATCTCATTGTTGAAAGAGCCATGTCCATAAGAATTGATCCTTATATAGTATTGTTGTTGCCATGTACAATGATCTCCTGGCTCTGCTCATTTCACTTAGCATCAATTCATACAAGTCTCTCCAGCCTCTCTGAAATCACCCTGCTAGTGGTTTCTCACAGGACAATAATATTCCATAACATTCATATACCATAATTTCTTCAGCCATTCTCCAATTGATGAATATCCATTCAGTTTCCAGTTTCTAGCCACTACAAAAAGGGCTGCCACAAACATTCTTGCACATGTGGGGCCCTTTCCTTCCTTTATGATTTTTTGGGGATATAATCCCAATAGAAACTGCTGGATCAAAGGGTATGCATAGTTTGATAACTTTTTGAGCATAGATCCAAATTACTCTCTAGAATGGTTGGATCAGTTCACAGTTCCACCAACAATGTATCAGTGTTCCAGTTTTCCCACATCCCCTCCAACAGTTATCATTATCATTTCCTGTCATTTTAGCCAATCTGACAGGTGTGTAGTGGTATCTCAGAGTTGTCTTAATTTGCATTTCTCTGATCAATAGTGACTTGGAGCACCTTTTCATGTGACCAGAAATAGTTTCAATTTCTTCGTCTGAAAATTGTCTGTTCATATCTTTTGACCATTTATCCATTGGAGAATGGCTTGAATTCTTATATATTTGAGTCAATTCTCTATATATTTTAGAAATGAGGCCTTTATCAGAACCTTTGGATGTAAAAATATTTTCCCAGTTTACTGATACCCTTCTAATCTTGTCTGCATTCATTTTGTTTGTACAAAAACTTTTTAACTTGATACAGTCGAACTTATCTATTTTATGATTAATGATGACGTCTAGTGCTTCTTTGGTCACAGATTCCTTCCCCCTCCACAGGTCTGAGAGGTAAACCATCCTACATTGTTGTAATTTGTTTATAATATCATTCTTTATGCTTAGATCATGAATCCACTTTGACCTTATCTTGGTATATGATGTTAGGTGTGGATCAATGCCTAATTTCTTCCATACTAGTTTCCAATTATCCCAGCAGTTTTTGTCAAATAGCGAGTTTTTATCCCAAAAACTGAGGTCTTTGGGTTTATCAAACACTAGATTACTATTGTCATTGAGTATTTTGTCCTGTGAACCTAACCTATTCCACTGATCCACTACTCTATTTCTTATCCAGTACCAAATGGTTTTGGTGACCACTGCTTTATAATATAGTTTTAGATCTAGTACAGCTAGGCCACCCTCATTTGCATTTTTTTTCATTAATTCCCTTGAAATTCTTGACCTTTTGTTTTTCCAGATGAATTTTGTTGTTATTTTTTCTAGGTCAATTAAATAATCTCTTGGGAGTTTGATTGGTATAGCACTAAATAAATAGATTAGTTTAGGTAGTATTGCCATCTTTATTACATTCGCTTGACCTATCCAAGAGCACTTGATGTTTTTCCGATTGTTTAGATCTGACTTTATTTGTGTGGAGAGTGTTTTGTAGTTTTGCTCATATAGATCCTGACTTTCCCTTGGCAGATATATTGCCAAATATTTTATACTATCGATAGTTATTTTGAATGGAATTTCTCTTTGTATCTCTTGCTGTTGCATTTTGTTGGTGATGTATAAAAATGCTGATGATTTATGTGGATTTATTCTGTATCCTGCAACTTTGCTAAAGTTTTGGATTAATTCTAATAGTTTTTTAGTTGATTCTCTAGGGTTCTCTAAGTAGACCATCATATCATCTGCAAAGAGTGATAATTTGGTTTCCTCATGACCTACTCTAATTCCTTTAATCTCTTTTTCTTGTCTTATTGCCAAGGCTAGCATTTCGAATACAATATTGAATAGTAATGGTGATAGTGGGCAACCTTGTTTCACCCCTGATCTTATTGGGAATGGTTCCAGTTTATCACCATTACATATGATGCTAGCTGATGGTTTTAAATAGATGCTACCAACTATTTTAAGGAAAAGTCCATTAATTCCTATACTCTCTAATGTTTTTAATAGAAATGGATGTTGGATTTTATCAAATGCTTTTTCTGCATCTATTGAGATTATCATATGGTTTTTGTTAGTTTGGTTATTAATATCGTCAATTATGTTAATAGTTTTCCTAATATTGAACCATCCCTGCATTCCTGGTATAAATCCTACTTGGTCATGGTGTATTATTCTAGGAATGATTTTCTGTAATCTCTTTGCTAATATTTTATTTAAGATTTTTGCATCAATATTCATTAAGGAGATTGGTCTATAATTTTCTTTCTCTGTTTTTGTTTTACCTGGTTTAGGTATCAGTACCATATCTGTATCATAAAAGGTGTTTGGTAGGAGTCCTTCATTCCCTATTTTTTCGAATAGTTTATATAATAAATTGTTAATTGTTCTTTAAATGTTTGGTAGAATTCACATGTAAATCCATCTGGTCCTGGGGATTTTTTCTTAGGGAGTTGATTAATGACTTGTTTTATTTCTTTTTCTAAAATGGGACTATTTAAGTAATTTATTTCCTCTTCTGTTAATCTGGGCAATCTATATTTTTGTAGATATTCCTCCTTTTCACTTAGGTTATCAAATTTATTGGCATAAATTTGGGCAAAGTAACTCCTGATTATTGCTCTAATTTCCTCTTCATTGGTAGAAAGTTCTCCCTTTTCATTTTTGAGACTAACAATTTGATTTTCCTCTTTCCTTTTTCTAATTAAATTAACTAGAGGTTTATCTATTTTGTTGGTTTTTTCATAAAACCAACTTTTAGTTTTATTTATTAATTCAATAGTTTTTTTACTTTCAATTTTACTAATCTCTCTTTTTATTTTTAGGATTTCAAGTTTGGTATTTGATTGGGGTTTTTTAATTTGTTCTTTCTCTAGCTTTTTTAGTTGCAAGCCCAATTCATTGATTTTTCTCTTTCTCTATTTTATTCAAATAAGCATCTAGAGATATAAAA
>JAJPUD010000236.1:296148-408648 GCA_023553655.1 Myrmecobius fasciatus
ATGTGATGTAATTTCCCTTATTTTACCTCCTTTTCCTCTTCTTCCAGTGTTATCCCTTTTCTACCTCTAATTTCTTTTTCAGTTTATCATATCATAATAATCATAAAATCACAGTAATCATATCATAATCATAATGTAATAATAGATTCATAAAATCAACCCTCATTCTATAAGTATCTATAACATAAATATAGTTCTCAAGAGTTTTTTTTTCTTGTTACCTTTTTATGTTTCTCTTGTGTTCTGTGTTTGTAGATCAAATTTTTTGTTCAGTTCTGGTCTTTTCAGTAGAAATAGGTGAAATTCTCCTATATCATTGAATGACCATCTTCTTCCCTGGAAGATAATGCTCATTCTAGCTGGGTAACTTATTCTTGGCTGTAATCCAAGTTTCTTTGCCCTTCGGAATATCTGATTCCAGGCCCTTCGATCCTTCAAAGTAGAAGCTGCTAGGTCCTGTGTGATCCTAATTGTGGCTCCCCGATATTTAAATGGTTTCTTTCTGGCTTCTCGTAATATCTTTTCCTTGGTATGATAGTTCTGGAATTTAGCCACGATATTTCTGGGGGACTTAATTTTTGGGTTTCTTTCAGGAGGTGATCGGTGGATTGTTTCAAGGAGTATTTTGCCTTCTGGGTCTAAAATATCAGGACAGTTTTCTTTTATGATTTCCTGGAAGATAGTGTCTAGGTTCTTTTTTTCATCATGGCTTTCAGGAAGCCCTATAATCCTTAGATTGTCTCTCCTAGATCTATTTTCCAGGTCAGTTGTTTTTCCTAGGAGATATTTCATGTTTTTCTCTATCTTTTCATTTTTTTGTTTTTGTTTGACTGATTCTTGAAGTCTTCATGAGTCATTCATTTCCAATTGTTCGATTCTAATTTTTAATGTCTTATTTTCTTCAGTTACTGTTTTTAGTTCCTTTTGCAATTGACCAATTTCATTTTTTTGTTCATTGCATTCTTTTTCCATTTTTTCTATTTTATTTTGCAGTGATCTCATTTCATTTCCCCATGTTTCTTCTAACTCTCTTTTAAGATTTTTTTATGCAATCTTCAAAGAAAGCCTTGTGACATGGAGACCAGTTTATGTCTCTCTTTGGGGCTTTTTCTGGAGTTGCTTTACCTTTAGGGGCCTCAGGATTTGAGGTCTGTTCTTCCCTCTCTCCATAAAAGTTGTCTATGGTGAGAGCTCTTTTTGGTTTTTTATTCATTTTTTTTTAAAGGTATGAGGTCTGTTTGAGGCAAAGGTGGGATAGCTGCTTTAATTTGCCCTGGGGCAGTTCTGCTGATTGAATCGTTTCAGGTGCTGATCAGTCCTACTGATTGATTGATCACCCTAGGGTGCTGTCTAATGGCAGCTAGGTCTGATGCTCATCAGGGGTTCAGTGGTTCACAATCTACCCCCCACAAAAGGCAGACCCTCCAAACCACCTGCCCACAATCAGGACAGATTGGCCCAAGAGAACCCCAGAAGACTCCCAGGTGTGTGAAAAGCACAATGCCTTCACTCCTGTTTCGACTCCTGTTCCGACTCCTGTTCCAGCTCCCTGCTCCAGCTCCCTGCCCTGGTCTCCCTGTGCTGCAGTCTGGGTTCAGCAGACCACCCCCCTGCCCAATTAAGACAGACCTGTTTTGAAGTTCTTCCAGAGTATCTTCTTCTAGAATTGTGTTGTCCTCCAGATATTGTGGATTTTTTTTGCTTCAAAATCAGTCTAGAGGCTTCATATGTTGTTGGTTTGAGGGAAGGTTAGAGGAGGTTACAGAGACTCCTGTCTGATCTCCACCATCTTGGTTCCCGGAAGCAGGTATTTTCATCTTAGGTAATTATTAATGTATGAGTTTTTTAGTTTTAAAACACATTAGTAATTTTGTACTTTGGATAATTCAGTTATAGAACTAACTGAACTAGTCTGAGAACTCTGAAAACAAATTCATGGGATGCTTTGTAATAGTTCCTAAACAAATTCTATAAAGTTCAAAACTTTATTTCATAGAACCTTGCCTTCTTTTCTTTTTTGCTTTTTTGCTGAGGCAATTGGGGGTGACTTGCCCAGAGTCACACAGCTAGGATGTGTTAAGTGTCTGAGACCTGATTTGAATTCACGTCTTTGTGACTTCAGGGTTGGTACTCTATCTACCGCGCCACCTAGCTGCCCTAGAACCTTGGCTTCTATAAGAGGAAAAACACCTGTCAAAATTGTCCCTTTTCTTGTCTTTTCTTTTCTTTTTTTTGGTAATGGCATGAATAGGTATTAAAGACTAAGGAAGAGTCACAGTGGATCCAAATAATTTTCAAATTATGTGATTAGCTTTTAAAATACTGATATAAACCAAAAATGAAGAATACCCTGAATGTTGTAGTTGTATATTTAGATGTAATATTCAAGTATTTTGGTTAAATTTTTATTTAAAAATGGGAAATATAAATTAAGCCTATAAAATGTATAAATACCAGTTGGGATATTACAAATTAAAGAAAATAATAACAATAATTAGCTAAGATTAATATAGCACTTAATATGTGCCAGGCACTGTGCTAAGTGCTTTGCAATTATTATCTTAGATTGATCTTCACAGTAACTAAAGGGATAAATGCTATTATTATTTCAATTTTACAGTGAGAAAACTGAGGTAAAGAGAGGCTACATGATATATCCAAGGTTACCCAGCTAGTAAGTAGCTGAGGCTGAAGTTGAATTCAAGTCTTCCTGACTCTAGTCCTAGAATTCTTATCTACTGTGTCACCTAGATGCCCTCCAAAAGTGCATAGTAAAATTAAGAATTTTGCTGCTGTTTGCAAAGAGTAATATAATTTTAGATAATTTACATAATTCCATAATTTATAATCTGGGAAACGCAAAAATGCCAATTGTGTTGGTCTAAGCTCAGCCTCCTCCTTTCTATTGCTATTTATAGATGAAGTCCTCAAATGAGTAATTGATATCTTAATATAGTACAAAAAATGTACCAAATTTATTTTTTTTATAAATATCTTTTTTTGCTTTGATGTATTTTTATTTCTGATTATATTTTTCCTTTCTTCCCCCCCAAAAAGCATTTCAGCAGAAACAATTAAGATATCAACGGAGTGACAATATGTGCAGTGTTCCATATCCTTAGTCTCCTATCTGTTAAGATAAGGGAGAGAATGAATGAAAAAAAATTATTAAATATTTACTACATGTCAATCACTTTGCTGAGTACTTGGTATATAGATAGTTATAGATGAATTCTCTCTTTCTCTCTCTCACACGCACATATACACACACACACACACACACAGTCATACAGAAGGTAGGCTTTGAAGTACATTAAAATCCCATAAGACCTAAGGTTCAGTGGTGAGATATTAAATAAGGACCAGTAAATCATCTCCATAGCTTAAATAAGAGTCTTCAGGGCACAGTAGCCAGGCATATTATAAGACTTGGTCTTCAGTGGCAGTAGAAGTAATAAAATCTTTCCAATCTACATGAGCAGTCAAACAGCCTACATTGATTCTGGACCAGCCCTGGCCAGAGGGAAGGTAAAGAGGGAAGGATACATCTGGTTGGGACAGGTTTGGGGAGAGAAGAGCAAATGAAGAGCAGTGGAGGAAACCAGAAACAGGATAAAGAGTCAGAGTTTTTCCTCTCACCATACTTTCCTGACAGTTTCTTCTTGTTAATAGTGGGAAGAACTATTAAAATAGATATTGAAAATGTACAAAAATCACAGAATGAGTAAGAAAGCTCATGGAAGTCAGAATGGGGATTTTGATTAGAGAAGGCAAAGTTGTTGGTAGATGTGATGGAAGCTGCTTAGGAATACTTTCTCTGGGCACTTTCCTTTTTTCATTGGTAAAAAGAGGGGATTACAATAGATAATCTCTAAAGTCTAATCCAGGTTAAATCCTTTAATCAAATACATCAAACTATCTTAAAACCTGTAAAGCCAAGTATAAGCCCTGAGAGCTTTTGACTACAAGTAAAGACAAATAAATTATTATGAAGCATTCTAATTTTAAAAAAAACTGATATAGAAAAAGTTAAAGATTAATAAGACAGTTTCCACATTGTATTTATGGTTTATTTTTAAGTGTGGAGATCCTAATACTTATAAAACAAAAATATTTTAAATTTTTAAAAAGAAGTAGAAAATTCTTGGTTAAACCTTGATCTGAAAAGCAAAATCTTAAAACTCTGTTAAATCATGTACCTTCCTCTCCAGTCTATACTACATGATAAAATACCTACATTTCAGGGACTACTTTTTGAGGGGTAATAAACCTCTCTGAGAACTGAATTTGCAAAACCTAAGTGAAGAAATGACAACTTAATGACAGTTGCTTCTTCCATTTCATTGCTTCTCCTTAATCCCATGCATTCTGAATTCCATTCTCATCATTCTACCAAAATGCCTCTTTATAGCAAAATATTATGATCAATTTTCTGAGGTTCCTTCTCACTTAAGATCTATGATCCTATGAATTTTCCTCAGTAAGCACTTTTTCTCTGCTAGCTTTGACATATTTCTTTTTTTAAAAAAAACTTTTTCTTTATTATTATTATAAACTTAAATAAGCAGGAGGAGCAAGTAGCTGGTACAGTGTATATAGAGTGCAGGGCCTGGAGTCAGGAAAACCTGAGTGCTAGCTGTGTGCCCCTGGAAAAGTCACTTAATCCTGTATGCCTCAGCTTCTTCATCTATAAAATGAGCTAGAGAATGAAATGGCAAACCATTCCAGGATCTTTGCCAAGAAAACTCCTAAATGGGGACATGGAGAATCAGACACAACAACAATTTGAAAAACTCTGGACTAGTCACTGAGTTCAACACAATTCAATTTCTTTAGAAGGATAAGCCCATGGAAATGGAGAATATTTCCAATGTTTGAAATCCAAGGGTAAATTAAGCTTCAGTTTTGGGTCATTATAGAGAAAATCCAGGAGAGTTCTGAGTGTAGCCTCACTTAATTTTGTTTTTCTAATAATATTTTATTTTTTCCCAATACATGTAGATATAGTTTTCAACATTCATATTTGAAAAACTTTGTGTTTCAAATTTTTCTCCCGTTCTCCCTCCCTTCTCCCTTCCCAAGACAGCAGGCAATCTAATATAATTTAAACACATGCAGTTTTTCTAAATATATATCCATATTTGTCAAACTGCACAAGAAAAATCCAAACAAAAGGGGGGAAAACAACAAAAAAAGAAAAAAAAGCAAGCAACAACTAAAAAGTGAAAATGCTATACATTCAGTTTCCATAGCTCTTTCTCTAGTTTCTTTCCATCCCAAGTCTATTGGAATTGCTTTGAATCATCTCATTGTTGAAAAGAGACAAGTTGATCACAGTTCATCATCAC
The DNA here is from genome assembly GCA_023553655.1 of Myrmecobius fasciatus. Classification (NCBI taxonomy): domain Eukaryota; kingdom Metazoa; phylum Chordata; class Mammalia; order Dasyuromorphia; family Myrmecobiidae; genus Myrmecobius; species Myrmecobius fasciatus. The sequence goes on from JAJPUD010000236.1 coordinate 301,497, forward strand.
ATAATTTTGCTGCTACTAGGTATATTGTTCTCCTGGTTCTGTTCACTTCATTCAGCATCAGTTCATGTAAGTCTTTCAGGCTTTTCTGAAATCAAACCTTTCATCATTTCTTACACAAAAATAATATTCCATAACATTCATTTACCATAACTTACTCAGCCATTCCTCAACTGATGGACACTCACTCAGTTTCCTATTGCTTGCCACTACAAAAAGTATAGCCTCATTTTAAATCAGGAACTTTATCCAACATGCCAAACTGTCTCATTCTGTGAGATTTATAGATTGCTTACTAGAACACATAGGAAAGACAATGGAATCATAATAATAGTTCTGTGTGGCATTATTGAATATTAAAACTCCAGATAGATGAGCAAGTCTCAGTCTCTATAGAATTCAGTCTTGTCATCTTTAAAATGAGTAAATTGGACTGGATAGTCTCTGAGATCTCTTCCAGTTCTAGGTCTATATTCCTATGAGCCTGAAGTTAAAAAGCAGTCCTATCAGTGTAATAGTAGTTGGACTTTTCTGAAGACTTCATTGTTTTCCTTCTCTTGAAAGAGGGAGCCCACACCTGACGGACCATAGGCTTCATTATTTTGCCTCTTTTTCTGTATGAAAAAATATTGCATAAATTGACAGTTTTAGAACCAAACCTTACCCAGTATTATATTTAAAAAAGAGGCACAATATTTTAACATAATTAACATGTAGTGGATATCCTGCCATCTAGGGGAGGGGTGGGGAGATGGGGGGAAAAATTTGTAACAGAAAGCTATGTAAGGGGTATTGTTCAAGAATTACCCACACATATGTTATGCAAATAAAATTTAAAAAATAAATTAATTTAAAAAAATAAATGGCAAATGACTTCAAAATAAAAAAAAATAAAAAAAATAAAAAAGAGGCACAAGAAAGACTATGAAAGGCCATTTTGTAATTCCCATTTCAAAACTTGGCAGGATAAAAGTTATGGCATGTCTCTACAGATGGTCCTCTCCTCCTAAATTTGAGAGTTCCTTGAAGAAGGTACTTAAATGATCTTTAATAATATTTTCTGCACCCATCTAACAAATATGCACATATGCACATATATGTGTATGTAAGTATATACTTCTTATTACCCTGGGAGTGATAATGTCCTTATGTATTCTGCAATTTGAAATATATTTTATATGGACTTCTCCTTTTATGCCCTCTGCCAAAGAGATATATATGCTGGAGATGCTAGTCAGAACAGAAGCTTCAATTTACTTGATACACTAACTATGTCTTCAAAGGTGGGTAGTATTACCTTCCCTTTGTTCTGAAGGAGAAATCTCACAAGAGGAGAGATGGCTGCAGGAATGAGCTAGGAGAAGCAGAGAGGGAGGCAATCAGCCCCCTGGAATTGCCATCCTCGCTGCTTTTGACTGCCTCAGCTGCTGGAAGAAAAGCCAGAGGCAAGTGATAAGAGGCTAAGAGAAAAGCTAGGGAAGGCTGTTTTAGAAGTGCCCATTCTGGGGAAATGATACCAGATGGTGATTTTTGCCTTTCCTTCCACCCCTTTCTTTCTCTGTCTGGGAGATCTTAAGATTCAAGCTTGCCTATTTGCTAAAGTTAGCTTCTATTTCCTTTCAATTTGCATGAGAACTTGGCATAAAATTTTTAAAAATGTCCTCAATCATACCAACTTCAGATTTTTATATATTTCATTTTGGGGAATGGAAAACACAGGAAAGGGCAGTGGGGAGAGAGAGAGACAGAGAGACAGAAAGAGACAAAGACAGACAAGGAGACAGAGAGGAAGGAAGGGAGGGAGAGAGGGAGGGAAAAAGGAAGGAAAGGAAGGAGGAAGGGAGAGAAGGACAGAGAGAGAGAGAGACAAAGAGATAGAGAAAGAGACAGAGACAAACACAGGCAGAGAGAGACACACACACAGAGACAGAAAGACAGAGAGAAAGAGAAAGATGGAAAGGGACAGAGGGAGGGAGAAATGGAGGGAGGAACGGAGGTAGGGAGGGAGCAAGAGAGAGATAGAGACAGAGACAAAGAGAGACAAAGACAGACAGAAAAGGACAGAGAGAGAAAGGGAGATAGAGAGAGACACACACATATACAGAGACAGAGAGACAGAAAAAAGGAGAGATGAAGGGAGGGAGAGGAAAGGAGGGAGGGAGGGAAAGAAGGGAGACAGAGAGACAGAAAGGGACAGAGAGAGAGACAGACAGACAGACACAAACAGGGAGACAGAGAGGAAGGAAGGGAGGGAGAAAGAGAGGGAAGAAAAAAGGAAAGGAATGAGGGAGAGAAAGACAGAGAGAAAGGAGGGAGAAGGAGGGAGGGAAGGAAGGTGAAGGGGAATAAGATAGAGAAGATGAACTCTGCTGGAAATCACTAGTGTTTGTCTTGATGGGAGGGACTCTAAACCTAAAATAAAAGCATCATCCTATTTAAATCCTGTAACTTTCACAAAGAAAAAGATGAAATGAATCAAGACCTGTGACCCTACGCAAGATCTGAGCCATAAGGAAGTTTTTAAGTAGTGTGAAGAAGTGAGAAAAACCTCAGAAGCACCGATCTTCCAGCATCCTTTGTGAGGTGGTACCACCAATGGTTATTGTAGATAAAGTCAGTTACTGGGAGGAGGAGAGGGACTGGAGAAATCATCCCACCATCACAGGGGTGGGGGGGCCATCCAAGGGCGATTAGCTACCCGCTTACCTGAGGCAAACATCACTCTCAGCTACCTGCTTACCTGAGGCAAACACCACTCTCTCCCACTCCGCTGCTATACCCCTGCACGTCTATAGTTCATACACATACTCCCATCCATGCATATATACACATATACTACCTGCACATGATACACAAACGCTTGTAACAGAATGCATGACATGTACCTGAGCTGCAGACCAGCCCATGTACACATGCACAGCATGCACTTCTCTGGGCAGTACCTGTGTACATACATACATGCATCAATTTTGATTTCATGTCTCACGGCTGCTTCTTGTTTTGGCAGACAACTTCATGTCAGTTTTTTGCATGCTTTGTTTAACTTCACATTGTTCTTTATTTTTATTGTTTTCTGGCTTGGAGAGAAGCTTTGAACACACTTACCTTCTCCCTTCCTTTACTCCTGTATCTCTTACTTTTTCCTTACTTTTTACTGATCCTGAGAGGTTCAGGATCTCTCTTGATTTTTGTGTCTAAGCAGAGTTCCAACAAACTCCCAAGCTCCAACAATAACCATCATGTGGGATATGAGCCCAGGAATGAGATCTTCATCGTTGTGCTATCTTCCCATCAGTTCCAGTTTGTCTCACAAGTTGTAGTATCCACGTCTTAAATATTCTTTCTCTATATGTGCATATATGGACGTATCTTCTCCTTTTCACAAACCTTAACTCTGTTTGGCTCTCTCTTTGTGTCTTCTCTTTTCCATAAGCTGTTAAAGCTAAGTTTCTAACACAAAGTAGTTATTTGAGTTAATTCTTATTTTAATGAATTTACTGCTTATTTGCCTCAGCTAAAATTTCTCCAATATGATCAAGGTATATTTTAATCTTGGATGCTAAAAAATTTGCATTCTAGTTTTTTTTATTAAAGATTTTTATTTTCAAAACATATGTATGGATAATTTTTCAACATTAACCCTTGCAAAACCTTATGTTCCAATTTCCCCCTCCCTTAGAAGGTGAGTAATCCAATATATGTTAACATGGTAAAATATATATTAAATCCAATATTTGCATATATATTTATACAATTATCTTGCCGCACAAGAAAAATCAAATCAAGCAGGAAAAAAATGAGAAAGAAAATAAAATGCAAGCAAGCAACAACAAAAAGAGTGAAAATGTTATATTTGCACTCTAGTTTTCAAAGAAAGATCTCAGTAAGCAAGGTGCAATCTACCAAGACACACTATTGTCAAAGTTAAAAACTTCAAATTCATTGGAATGAATGTATAAAGAAGTTAAGTTCCCATGAGAAAAGTTTCTGAGAATTTGTATAAAAGAAGCATATATTCATTAGCAAGATAAGGAATTTTGATAAGGGTTTTGGTGGTATGGGCATGCATGTGTAAATGCATTTCTGTGAATTGTATTGGTGATGATAGAATAAGGCAAAGCAATGTGGTCATGTTAAGTGACCACAAACAACAGCAGCACAATATTTTTGGTTAGATTTAGCCTATATTTCATTCTGTTAATTGGCTGAAGAAGTATTTATGTATAGAAACTGGGAATTTTGAATGCTAGATTTGAAATATTCTTGAAATGTGCAACTTAAAAAATTATGTTAGTAATTAACAATTCCATGAAGTTTTTTATTTTTTATTTTTTTATTAAACCTTTTTATTTGCAAAACATATGTATGGGTAATTCTTCAACATTGACCCTTACAAAGCTTTCTGTTACAAAATTTCCCCCCTACTCCCCTCCTCTCCCCTAGATGGCAGGATATCCACTACATGTTAATTATGTTAAAATACTTGATAAATTGAATATATGTATACATATTTCCATACTTATCTTGCTGTGCAAGAAAAATCATATCTACAAGAAAGAAAAATCAGATAAAGGAAACACAATGCAAGCAAACATCAATAGAGAGCATGAAAATGTTATGTTGTGGTCCACATTTCACATCCCTCTCTCTGGGTGTATATGGCTTTCTTCAATGAACAATTGGAACTGGTTTGAAACATTTCATTGTTGAAGAGAGCCATGTCCATCAGAATTGATCATCATATAGTCTTGTTGCCATGTATAATAATCTCCTGGTTCTGCTCATTTTGCTCAGCATCAGTTCTCCATGAAGTTTTTTAGTCTTGAAATTGAAAAGGGTGGGCCCTGAGATCTCCTATATAAATGAAAGAAGAGAAGTTGGAATTTTGTCATTGTGATATCCTATAATATGCATTATCACATGCAGTTTACCCTCTCTTCTGACTTAGGAAATTTACTTTAAACTGTACTAAGCAGATCCACAAAGCTATTCTGGGATAGGAATATAGGATAGCAGTTTTTCTCGGCCCAAATTAATATCTGGATTCTCAAACTTTCTTTCCATTTCTGATTATCTTTTTCAGTTTATTTTCTTATTTTGACAATCACTCATCCCAAAAGATATGGAATTTCTTTTTTTAAAAAAAATTTATTTCTTTTTAATTTTTTTTTAATTAAAGCTTTTTATTTGCATAACATATGTATGGGTAGTTCCTCAACATTGATCCTTACAAAGCTTTCTGTTACAAATCCTCCCCCCAGTCCTCTCCTCTCCCCTAGATGGCAGGAAGTCTACTACATGTTAATTATATTAAAATACTTGACAAGTCGAATATATGTATACATATTTCCATACTCATCTTGCTGTGCAAGAACAATCCTATCTAGGTGAACAAAAAATATCTGAGAAAGGAAACCCAATGCAAGCAAACATCGATACAGATCATGGAAATGATATGTTGTGGTCCAATTTTCATATCCCTCTCTCTGGGTGTATATTTTCCCTCTCTCTGGTTGTATATAGATATGGAATTTCTTAACAAAATGTTCCCCTTTCTCAATTTATTGAACATCAGCTCTAGTTTGTACAGAGTTGTTTGTGTGTTGTTTCTCTGAATTAAAATATTAATTCCTTGAGGACAAAGACTTTTTCTCCATTTTTTGGATGTCCAGTGCTTAGCACAGGCCCGGATACTTAGTAAGTGCTTCATAAGAGTTTAATGGCTTCAATTGATTTAACCCTATAGCCCTATACTCATCAATTACTGAAGTCCTTTGCTTATGAGAATGAATTATCTCTTGTCCTCTCTACCACTTCCTCTTTTTCTTTAAGAAGCTGAAGTACTTTCAGTTTTCTTCTCTTAGAATCTTCTTACATAGAATATTATATCATCTGTTTATCCTGTCAAAATCCTATGTCAGACAGTGCCTTCGGGGTTGTAATGCTCATTACCGACTCTTCTTTTTCTGAGAAACAGTGTTTCCCAAACATATCCAGGTTCTTAAAGGGGAATATTTCATTCCTTAGATCAACATTTGAGTCGGGCACACAAAAACCAGTAAATATTGCCAGACTAAAACCAGTAGTCAATATTATATGCAATGGGGAAAGACTAGAGGACTTTTTAGTAAAATCAGGATGAAGTAAGGATGGTCATTATTTACACTGTTATTTGATATTGTTCTAGAAATGCTAGTAAGAACAAAGAAATGGAGAGAATAAACACAAGATAAAAAGGAACAAAATTAACTTTTTTTGTTTTTGAAAATGACATGATGACTCCCATACTCATCTGCTTTTGTGTCTCATGCTAACAAAACCCAGCCCAATGAGCTAGAAACAGAAATTACATTACAAATAACTAGGTACTATATAAAATGTTTTGGAGTTTATCTAACAAAGGACACATAGGACAAGGAAGGGGGGAGATATCATCATTATCACTAGAATTTATATAGTGCTTACTATGTGTCAGGCACTGTGTTAAGAACTTTATAATTATTTTTTTCCAATAGTATTTTATTTTTCCAAATACATGTAAAAGATAGTGCTTTACAATTATTACTTTATTTGATCCTCAGAACTGCTCTGGGAAGTAGGTGCTGTTATTATTCCCATTTTACAAGTGAGGAAACTGAGTGGTTAACTCAATAAGGAATAAAGAGGATCACAAAAAAAGAAAATCTGATCACATAAAATTGAAGAGCTAGTTGGTACAGTGGATAGAGTGCTGGGTCTGAAGTCAGGAAAAACTCATTTTCTTAAGTTCAGATCTGGCCTCAGACATTTCCTAGTTGTATATCCCTGGGCATATTAACCTTGTTTGCCTCAGTTTCTCATCTATAAAATGAGTTGGGGAAGGCAATGGCAAACTACTCTAGTATCTTTACCAAGAAAACTCCAAAAGGGGTCATGAAGAGTAGGACACGACTGAAAACAACTAAACAACAACAAAAATTGAAAAGCTTTTGCACAAATAAAATCAGTGCAATTAAAATTTGGAGAGAAACAACTGGGAAAAAGCTAGTTTTTTTGATAACGGTCTTGAATCAATAAATGATTCAAATGTAGGGTATCTCAAAAAGCTCAGTGCAGTTTTAAGCTTTAATTGATAAAATATAAAAAAAATAGCTGTTATAGCTTAAAACTTTAACACTTTTGGGACATCCCACATAAGAACAAGGGAAATTATCCAATGGATAAATGGTTAAAGGGTATTAAAGAAATCTAAGCTACCAACAATTACATTAAAAATGCTCCAAATCACTAGCATTAAGAAAAGAAATAGAAGGGAAAGACAGAACAAGTGATTTAATTAATATAGGGAATTCCCATTAGTATGAAGAAACTCCTTCCAAAGCAGGCCTTCAAAGCTTCCTGCATAATTTACAATATTTGAGAGTAACTTAAAGTATTTGAGAGGTTTAAATGACTCACCTGGATTCATAATCAGTATGTGTCAGTGGTGACATGTACCTAGGGCTTTCTGATTCTATCTTTCTATCCACAATTCTAAAGATGTTAGCTTTATCCTTTTGGCGAACATAGCATGCCTTTTTTAAAAAATTAATACTTTTTATTTGCAAAACATATGTATGGGTAATTCCTAAACATTAACCCTTACAAAGCTTTCTGTTACAAATTTTCCCCCCTACTCCCCACCCCTCCCCTAGATCATAGCATGCCTTACTTTTATTTTTATTTGCACTTTTATCCCCAACAGCTTATCATAAAGTAAGCTAATGTTGATAAACTAACTGAGAATGGGTAAGCTATATGGCCATAGAACTAGGAAGCTACAGAAGCTGGATTCACACCCAGGTCCTTACTTCTGACCCCAGATGTAGCTCTTTTCCCAGTATACTCTGCTATCTCTCATTATTGATCATTTAGAGAAGTAATCAAATAAAGAATGCCTTCTCGAACTTTCAACTAGTTTATTCTTTTCTGTAGATTTGAGAATTGGCTTTGAAGCCCGGAAGTCCTGAGTTCAAGTTTTGTTTCGTGATATATACTGGTTATATGACCTGAGAAAGTCACTTAAATACTTAGGACAAGACAACTAAGTGTATGAGTATAAATTTCACTGAAGGTGCTGACATGTTGGTAGAAGGGTTTGTTTTTTTTTTTTTCATAAGAATTCCCTATATGAGAAAAATTATAGACCCAGATTTCTCAGTAGCACCTATTTCATAGGATTTTATGTGGACCAAGTGAGATAATATATGCAAAGTTCTTTGTAAACCTTTAAGCTCTATTTAATGTTGATTGTTAATATTAAATTGTACTCTACAATCCAGAAATCTCATTTCTCAGGGAGTGAGGTGGCTGGGAAACATGGCATTAAGTGTGATCAAAAGGGTCCATATCTTTATTTAAGATCTGACTATGAGCTCACACAGATATAATCTAACAATATAATTAAGGGGTCCCAGACTCAGACCCTTGAGGCAGTTAGTATCTTACTGAGAAAGGGATAATTTTCTATAGTTTCTCTTTTCAGCTCAACCTGTGAGCCATATATTCCAGACTTGCCTGATCATTTCCTAGAAATTCTTTAAGAGGGACTAAGTGAGAAAATTGCCCTATTCTATTAAAATTATGTGTGTGTTCATATATATATATATATATGAGGGAGATAGAGACAGAGGGAAAGAGAGAGAGAGAGAGAGAGAAAAAGAGAGAGAGAGAGAGAGAGAGAGAGAGAGAGAGAGAGAGAGAGAGAGAGAGAGAGAGAGAGAGAGAGAGAGAGAGAGAGAGAGAGAGAGAGGAGAGGAGACATTACTATCTGCTTCTCTGAAGCACCTTAAAATAGTAACACATACATATTTTCCCCCATTAGAATGTGAGGTTCTGGAGAGCAGGGACCATCTTAATTTTCTGTTTGTATCACCAGGATTTAGCACATGGTAAAAGAGAGGAGAGGAGAGGAGAGACCAGGACTGAGAATTAAAATTCCAGACTAGATAACCTGCTAAATATCCTGGATAATTTCCTACAATAAACATAGTTAAGGTTGGTGAAGTAATCATTAAATTAATGTTAGCGAAATAGCCATTGAGGGGCTACTCAGCCTCCTTTAAGTTTTGTTTCCTTTTGCATTTACATCGTCATTTATTTCTGCTTTAACTTAGTCTTCTTGTACTCTCCTATGCACAAAATTCAACATTACCATAACCATGAGATAGCCATAATCTTAATACTTTTCCACTGAAAGGAGAGATACCTTTCACCATATTCTCCAGGATTGAGATGGATCATTACAATTAGTTTGATTGCCTAATTTTCACCAACATGATTGTTCGAATTCTGATTATTATACTTTGTATCTTCTTATAGAAGTCTTCCTTTTTTCTCTGAATTCCTCAGGTCAGTTTTTTTCCCTGAGGCAATTGGGGTTAAGTGACTTGCCCAGGGTCACATAGCTAGGAAGTGTTAAGTGTCTGAGGCCAGATTTGAATTTAGGTTTTCCCTGACTTCAGGGCATGTATTGACATGTATTTCTTAATCCAGCCTTCCAATTTATGGGGCAAGATTGAGGATAATACATTTAGAAAAGAGAATGGAATTATTTACCCTTGATAACAAAAATTAAGCCTTTAAATATTGAGAATATTGTATACACATAAAATATCCACTAATTTTAATAATTGATCAACAAAAAGGACAGTAAAATATGCCTCCCATATTCAAAATCTCATTTTTAGTTTTTTCTTTCCTATCCTTTTGCCTTTTCAAATTGAGCCTCCGAATCTTGTGCAGGCTGGGAGTATAGTGCTATTTACAGTTCTAATCCCAATACTAATTAGCAGGGAAACTTTAACCTATTCTGTTTTTTGATCTATTCGAGTTCCTTCCTAACCCTTTAAGCAGTCTGGAGTTGAACTCAAGACACTATATGGACTTCGCCCGGACTGTAGTTCAGAATTCCTCTCCTCAAGTGATCTGTTTCAGCTCCCCAATTCCTCCCCCCATTATAAGCACCATGCTTATCCATTTTTAGTTTTTCTAGAAATGCTAGCTACTGTTTTCCTTGTCATGTAGCTACATGGTGCAGTGGATAGAGCCCCAAGTCTGAAATCAGGAAGACTCCTCTTTCTGAGTTTAAATATGGTTTTCACACTTACTGTGTGACCCTAGGCAAGTCACTTAACCATTTGCCCCAGTTTTCTCATCTATAGAATGAGCTAGAGAAAGAAATTTCAAACACCTCCAGTATTCTTGCCAAGAAAACCCCAAATGGGGTCATAAAGAGTAAGACATGACTGAAAAAAGCAACTCATTTTCCCTGATCAAAAAGCCCTTTACAGACTTTTCAAAGTAAGATAAATCGAGGGCATAAATACCTTTTTTTTTTTCATAAGGAAATAGATGGAAGGATAGAAACCAATCATTTAACAAAGAATAATTGTGCATAAGATAATTGTCATCTCCCCCCTCAAGTAATTGGAATATTATTAACCTAAAAATAATGTCTTTATTAATCCTCTTGGGAATCTCCATAAACCAGTAGTCCTATTTCTACTTCTCACTCAACGTCATTATCCAGGAAAGGAATTCCTGTGGAGAAGGGCTGAGACAACCAATTACCAACCATTTGCTACCTACAGGATAGGCAAGTCTGTCTAGCTGAGACATCAAGGCATCCTGAGGGAGAGACTTCCCAAAAAGTCTCCTGATAGCAACAGCTCAAGATCTTGAACCCAAGAATATTGGGAATAGCATCCTTCTCCAAATATCTGTATGGAGGGATTATTTTGGAGTTGTATTAGGGATAGAGAATGATCTGATTTTGCTACTTTTGCATCTCTTCTTCATCACACCTAGCAAACAATAAAACAGTATTAAAAATATTATATGAGTAAAAAGATTGTGCTCTTCAAATTTCTGGTTGTAGAAATTTCCCATTATTAAGCAATTGAATTTATTAACTAAAGACAGATGCAGAGAGGAGAGCTTAAGTATTTTTTGGGGGGGTACTTCTAGGCTTTTATTGGAGAAGGTTGTTCTGGTTATAGAAAGGGAAGAGGAAATATATAAGATCAAAAAAGGGACAGAGGGGAACTATGTGAAACCAGAAACCCAATAAGAGATAGTACAGGGATCCAGCATCTGTTACATATTTCCCTTATACTGCCAAATTTGAAATGAGAAAAGTATAGAAATATCTTTATATAACATCATTAAAATACATTTTCTAAGAACTACAAATATTCCTGTTATTAAAAACAATGACATTCATTTTTTAAAAAGTGGAACTGAGAAAATAGAAATAAAATGAGGACAAAAGACCATGAGTGAGCATGTCCATTCACTCAAGGTTGTGTGATAATCATCATGACAACTAAAAGGTTCAATTTCATTCCCATAAAGATTCTAAGGGTAATTTTACTTAGTCTGAGAGGCTTGGAAAGGAAAGATGTGTGAGATTCCTAAAACCCACACCATAATCCTAAATTAGCACAATGCTAAGGGAAATAAATAGCTAATCCTTATTTTTGTGGAAAAATATCAGGAAAGTGATTTTCATAGATTGAACTTCTTGTTTTCCTTCAAGCAAAGAATATTAACTCAATTAAGCCCAGAATTTTTTTCTGAAAAAAGTCTCTAGAGTTTGGTACCAGTCGTATTGATTACTAGGAGTACTACCTCAAAGAATTCCTATAAATTCTTTGCACTTATTTTCTTCTCACTGAGCGCTAAGGATTCTTTCCTTGGGAATAATTTTCCTCTTCCCTTACATACCATTTTTAACGTTTGTCAGAGAAGTTGAACAGTTTTTACTTCTCTCCATAATTTTATAATCAAAGCTACTTCTACCTAGATGACTATATACCATTCATCTTGCCCTGTTTTTTTTTTTTAAAGTTTGATTGGAACATTTTTTAAAATATTACTATCATTTTCTGGTACTATCATCTGATACTTAAAACCAGTAAAATAAGTATGAAAAACAAACTGAAATATCAATGCTGCCTAATATAATATGCAACATTAGCATCTCTAGTCTACCACTGCTCATTTGATATTATCATGTCTTCTAGATTCAAGATTAATCATGTATATCTGAATTTTGAAGTCTAAATGTCATTTTATGTTATATTTTTGTGGCCATTTTTATATTATTTTGGTAATTGTATAAATGGTTTACTTAAGTCCTTCTCTGAATTTCTAATATCCATTGCTACTTAAAGCACAATAATAGTTATATTTACAAATTATGATTCATTCAGCCTTTTCCTAAGCAATGAGCAGGAACTTTGCTTTATGAGTATTTTAGTATTTATTCACCTTGACCAGCCTGTCTCACTTATTAGTGAGAACTATTCCCAATATTCAAATGATGGCTATGGAGTGGCTCAGAATTCTTAGAAAAGAAGGATTCAAAAGATGACCTAAGAACAGGGTGATATATGCTGCTGTATATTTCTCTCCAATCCTTAGGATAGCTTCTTTATAGATACTTAGCCTTTTTGGTTATTTCTCTGGACTATTCACTCTCTCCTAATATTGAATACAAACAAATTATATTTATCCACTGATAAGAATTTCATGTCCTCTAAGATTCAGGAATGAATTGTGCTTACACACCCATGGGAGCTTCTGAAGTTTTTAGACTGAAAGAATCAGTTTTTACCCAAAGTTAGTAAGAGTAGAAGCTCTATGCTGCAAGTCATATACGGCACACATACCACATTTAGGCTAGCCAAATTTGTAAAATTCAGAGTGACATTTTTTATTACTCTTGTATTTTTGCCCTTTTTAACATTAAAAAGCTAACCCAAATATATTTAATGTGCTTTTAAAGTGGTTGGGCCATTTAGATTTTTAAGATTTTGTCACTTACTATATTTGGTATGCCCTTAAAGTCTTAGTGTAGTTTCAAGTTTTAATAGCTTCAGATATATAATTGCTATATATTAACAAAAATCATTTGAAAGTTTTCTTTTTAAAATTTCTTTTACATTCATTTGTTTTTTTGAATTTTGAATAACAAATTTTTATTTTAATAAGATAGGTTATCTTTTCATTAGGTATTGTGTGTGGAATAGTTTTGGGAAAACTGCTTTCTCAACATGATAGATAAATAGTGGAGATTACCCACTTCTGTGACCTGATCTATGTACATTAGAATTTCTTCTCATAAAGTCATATTAAAGCCAGCATTTATGCACCAAACTTCATTCTTTGGATATTCTTAATGCTTAAAAGTATTGCACATATTTAACCAGTATTAGATTGCTTATTGTTTTGGGGAGAGGAAATTTGGAACACAAAATCTTACAAAAATGAATGTTAAAAACTATCCTTTCAGGCATTTGGAAGAATAAAATGCTACTGAGAAAAAAAATGAAATAAAGTCATTTGTGTTATTCTTATCTAGCTTTAGTTGTAGATTTAATAAGTCTTGGGATTAATCATCCAGTGAACTGTTTTAACAGGTATATGGCTGCTGGACAAAGAGATTAGTAGAAGTTGTATTTTAAAACCCTAGATATCTCCTTAAAAAAAAGATAAATTATTGATTATCCAAGAGCAAAATATTTATGTTCAAGTTGTCACTTTCTTGATTCAATAGGCTTTTAAAATTTATTAATAAACAATTAAGCAGAAGAAACTTGTGAAATCTAAATTAGAAAGGATTTTCTTTCTTAGTCACTTGGGCCTTTGTAGTGATAAGAGCTTATCACTTTAATACCAATATTCTCAAAAACATTAAAATGATAAAGAATCTGGAATAATGTATAGTGAAGATAAGGAGGTTAAATGATGCTATCACAGATGACTTGGGTGGGAAAGTGGTATAAAATATTATTGAAGATACGTTTAGTTAGGAAATGATAATAGCAAGTTAGCATTTATGTAGCACTTTAAGGTTTATAAAGCACTTTACATATATTATTTCATTTAATCCTCACAATAAAGAATAAACTTTTATGGAATTTCCTATTATGTGCCAGGTACTGTGCTAAATGCCTTATAAATATTATCTCAGCAATTTGGAATTATGCTCAAGAAATTATCAAACTGTGCAAACCCTTTGGTCCTGCAGTGTCTCTACTGGGCCTGTATCCCAAGGAGATCATAAAAAAGGGAAAAAGACCCATGTGTGCAAAAATGTTTGTGGCAGCCCTTTTTGTAGTGGCTAGAAACTGGAAGCTGAATGGATGCCCATCAGTTGGAGAATGGCTGAATAGATTATGGTATATGAATGTTATGGAATATTATTGTTCTGTAAGAAACGACCAGCAGGATGATTTCAGAGAGGCCTGGAGAGACTTGCAGGAACTGATGCTGAGTGAAACGAGCAGAACCAGGAGATCATTGTACACAGCAACAGCAAGACTACATGATAATCAATTCTGATGGACATGGCTTTCAAACAATGAGATGATTGATGCCAGTTTCAGTGATCTCGTGATGAAGAGAGTCATCTACACCCAGAGAGAGAACTATGGGAACTGAGTGTGGATCACAACATTACAGTCTCTCTTTTTTTGTTGTTCACTTGCATTTTGTTTTCTTATTCATGTTCTTTCCTTTTTGTTCTGATCTTTCTTGAGCAGCAAGATAATTATACAAATATGTTTACATATATTGGATATAACATATTTTTAACATGTATAACATATATTGGATTACTTGCCATCTAGAGGAGAGAGTAGGCGGGAAAGAGGGGAAAATTTGGAACACAAGGCTGTGCAAGGGTCATTGTTGAAAAATTATCCATGCATATGTTTTTAAAATAAAAAGCTTTAATAAAAAATATTTTCTCATTGGATTGTCATTACAACCTTGGGAGGTAGATGCTGTTATTATCTCCATTTTACAATTAAGGCAAGTGAGGCAGTCATAGTTTAAGTTACTTGCCCAGTAACTATATTATATTATATTTTTTAATTTCTACAGTTATTTTAAGTGGGATTTCTTTTTCTATTTTTTGCTACTGGATTTTGTTGGTGACACATAAAAATGCCAATGACTTATGTGAGGTTTTTTATATCGTGCAACTATGCTAAAGTTGTTCATTGTTTGTAGTAATTTTTAGTTGATTCTCTAATTATACCATTATGTCATCTGCAAAGAGTGATAATTTTGTTTCCTCCTTACCTACTCTAATTCCTTCATTTCCTTTTTTTTCTCTTATTTCTAAAGCTAACATTTCTAGTATAGTATTGAATAGTAGTGGTGATAGTGGGCAAACTTATTTCATCTGATCTTATTGGAAATACTTCTAGCTTATTCTCATTACATATACTGCTTGCTGATGGTTTTAGATAGATGCAAACTGCATTTGTTCCTATGCTTTCTAGTGTTTTTAATAGGAATGGGTGCTGCATTTTGTCAAATGTTTTTTTTCTGCATCTATTGATATAATCATATGATTTCTGTTAGTTTGCTTATTGATATAGTCAATTATGCTAATGGTTTTCCTGATATTGAGCCAGCCCTGTATTCCTGATAAAAAGCCTATTTGGTCATAGTATATTATCTTGGTGATAAGTTGCTATAATCTCTTTGATAATATTTTATTTAAGATTTAAGATATTCATTTGGGAAATTGGTCTATAATTTTCTTTCTCTATTTTGGCTCTTCCTGATTTATGAATCAGCACCATATCGAATCATAAAAGGAACTTGGTAGGATTCCTTCTTCCCCTATTTTTCCAAATAGTTTATGTAGTACTAGAATTAATTGTTCTTTAAATGTTTGGTAGAATTCACTTGTAAATCCATCTGAAATGGCTTTTGTGACTGATTTCTGAGGAGGCAGTTGACAACTGATTGCTCCATTATCTCTCCTTTTAGTCTCTTCTTAGCTCTCTACAATCTGCTTCTGATTTTATCATTGAACTTAAAACTGCTTTTTGTAAAGTTATCAATGCTTTGTTAATTGCCAAATTTAAATTCTTTCATTCATTCATCCTTCTCTTTCCTTCCTTCCTCCCTTCCTTTCTCCTTCCCCTGTCTCTCTCTCTCTTGTTCCTTCCTTCGCCTTTGACATTGTCATTTAGCTTTTTGACATTTTCTTTTTTCTGTGTTTCCATGATACTATTCTATCTTAATTTTCCTATCTTTCTCATTAGGGTATATGAGATGTTCAGAGAGGACTAGTGCCTCTGATATGAAGGCTTGCTCAACCCGTTTAAGGACTACTGTGAAGCACTTAGAGGCTTGCTCAGGTATTTGATCGAGATGCTGAGGTCATCCACTACATACCGAGTCATTATCAGTCATCTTAACTTTCATTTTGCCTTTAATGATTTTGGAAGAGAGAATAAGGGTGATGACTCTATGCAACTCTGCCTCACTGAAATCCAATTTAAGTGCAAGAAGATACCACCTGTGATGTCATTGATACTCGTTGAAAACTAAGGATGAAAAAGAACAACTATTTGTTTAACCAGTCCTTCCCAATTTCCTTTACTAGTGCTTCAACCAGATCATACCTACAAGCAATCTAACAAGGTTCTATGCTGGGCCCCCTTCTTTTCTCCTTTTATAATATTTTGCTTAGTAGATTGAATTATTATTTCTTTGCAGATGATTCTCAGATCAAATTAACTATTCTTAAACTCTTTTTTTTGTCCTCTAGTATTACTTTTCTAACAGCTTATTGAACATCTCAAACTGGATAACTTATAGATATCTTTAATTCAGCATGTCTAAAATTAACTCATCTTCTTCCTTCCAAATCCTTCTTTTTTCCCTAATTTCCTCATTATTGTTGAGAGCATCACCATCCTTCTAGTCATCAGGTTCAAAACCTAGATGCACTATTCTCAACTTTTTCTTAAACCATATGCTCTCCTTATTCAATTTATTGCCAAGTCCTATATATTCTGCCTTTAAAATATCTCTCATATATACATCCTTTTCTTATCTAAATTAGCTACCATCCTGATTAAGATCTTCATCATCTGATTCTTAGACTTTCACAATAGCCTTTTGCTTGGTTTTCCTGCCTCAAGCCTCTCCTCACTTCATTTTATCTTCTCCTCACTTATTAAAATGATTTTCCTAAAGTACAGATTTGAACATGTCATTTCCCTATGTAATAAATTCACCCAAATCATTCTGGCTCTCATTGATTGATCAACAATAGATCCCAGGCCAAACCCCACTTAGTCATTGTTTGAATCCCAGTTGAGTCAGAATAAAGTTAGATAGCATTTATTTCTGTTTTTTTGTTAGAAATCCAGAGGGTCTTCCCCTCCCAGATTGATGTTTTTTGATTAGGTAAAAAAGGCCATTCTCTGCCACATTTCTTACATACTCTTAATCATTGATTGGGTGTTGCCTCAGTCAAATGAGACCGATTAAAGATTTTAGCCTAAAAAGTCACACAGCAGCCCAGAGGTGAAACCTCAAGCCCCAGCACAGAAGGCATAACTAGGTGGAGGTATCCTAAGACAGTGAATAAATTCACCAAACACCTGAAGCCCCAGTGACACTGTTTCATGTTCCTCAGCACAAGTAGCATGGGAATAACATCCCCCATATCTCAGGAGCAGAGTAATTTTAAAAGGCAAGGAAGAGCTTCCCCACCCCCAAAAAAATCAAGCAAAAAAACCAAAAAAGAATCTTGACCATAGAAAGCTACTATGGTAACAGATCAAAATGCCAACTCAGAAGAAGACAAAATAGCTGCATGTGAAATGTCACAGGATATTATAAATTGGTCTCAAGTTCAAAAGGCCTCAGAAAGGATTTTAAAAGATAAATAATAGAAGCAGAAGAAAAATTGGGAAAAGAAATGAAAAGTATGCAAAAGAGAGAATCAAAAGAAGAACAAAAATTGACTGAAGAAAAAAATTTATTTAAAAATACAATTGACCAAATGGAAAAAATCCACTAAAGGAAACAACTCCTAAAAAGTAGAATTAGCCAAATGGAAAAGGAGGTACAAAAGCTAACTGAAGAAAATCATACCTTAAGAACTAGAATTTGGCAAATAGAAGAATGATTATGAGACATCAAGAATCAGTCAAACACAATTTTTTGATGAAGAAATTAAAACCGGGGGGGGCAACTAGATGGTGCAGTGGATAGAGTACCAGCCCTGAAGTCAGGAGGACCTGAGTTCAAATCTGGTCTCACACACTTAACACTTCCTGGCTGTGTGACTCTGGGCAAGTCACTTAATCCCAATTGCCTCAGCCACAACAGCAACAAAAAAAAAAAAAAAAGTAAAATCATTTCTAGTCATATGAAAAGATGCTCTAAGTCATTATTGATCAGAGAAATGTAAATTAAGACAACTCTGAGGAAGCACTACACACCTCTCAGATTAGCTAAAATGATAGGAAAAGATAATGATGAATGTTGGAGGGGATGTGGGAAAACTGGGACACTAATACATTGCTGGTGGAGTTGTGAACTGATTCAATCATTCTGGAGAATAATTTGGAACTGTGCCTGAAGGGCTATCAAACTGTATATACCCTTTGATTCAGTGGTGTTTCGATGGGGATTGTATCCCAAAGAGATCACAAAGAAGGGAAAGGGACCCACATGTGCAAAAATATTTGTGGCAGCCCTTTTTATAGTGGCAAAAATTGGAAACTGAGTGGATGCCCATCAGTTGAAGAATGACTGAATAAGTCAGAAGGATAATTTCAGAGAGGCCTGGAGAGACTTGCATGAACTGATGCTAAATGAAATGAGCAAAACAAGGAGATCATAGTACATGGCAAAAACAAGATCATATGATGATCAATTCTGATGTACATGGCTCTCTTCAATAATGAGATGATTCAGGCCAGTTTCAAAGGTCTTGTGATGAAGAGAGCTATCTGCATCCAGAGAGAGACGGGAAATAGTGTAAATCACAATATAGTATTTTCATTCTTTTTGTTATTGTTTGCTTGTATTTTTATTTTCTTTCTCATTTTTTCCTTTTTGATCTCATTTTTCTTGTGTAGCATGATATGTGTATATATACACACATATATATGTATATGTATAGAAGAATTGCACATGTTTGACATATATTGGATTAGTTGCCATTTAGGGCAGGGGGTGGAAGGAAGGGAGAGAAAAAATTTGGAACACAAGGTTTTGCAAGGTGAATGTTGAAAATTATCCATGCATATGCTTTGAAAAGAATTAAGTTTTAATTAAAAAATTAAATTTTCGCATCAATAAAAATCAGTCTAACCTTTTTTTTTTTTTTTAAAAAGCATGAACAGTGACCATGTTTTAGGGCATAAAATCTCACAATCAAATACAGAAAGACAAAAATATTGATGTATCTTAAAAGAATGAAAAAAATAGAGGAAAATGTAAAATATCTCATTGGAAAAATAACCAATCTGGAAAATAGATCCAGGAGGGATACTTTAAGAACAATTGGACTTCTGGAAGCCATGATCAGAAAAGGAGACTGGACAGTATCTTCCAAGAAATCATCAAGGAAAACTATCCTGATATCCTAGAAACAGAGGGCAAAATAATCATTGAAAGAATCCACTGATCACTGATTCTGAAAGACAAAGGAGCTTGGATTACAACAAAGAATCAATTACCCAGCAAAACTGAGCATAATATTCTAAGGGAAAAGATAGATACTTAATGAAATAGGGGACTTTCAACCAGTTCTCATGAAAAGAACAGAACTAAACAGATTTGATCTTTAAATTAAGACTCAGAAGAAGCATAAAAGGGTAAATAGGAAAGAAAAAAAACCCAAGTACATATTATTTAAAGGTTAAACTGTTTACATCCCTACATGGAAAGATGATACTTGTAACTCTTGAGAAGTGTATCTTTACTAATAAAGATTATTAGTAAGTTAGTAGTAATTAGTAATTAGTAAATAATTAGTAATAAAGAGCATTTAAAAGGGGTATATATAGACAGAGAGTGTGGGTGTAAGTTGATTTTGATGTGATGATATAAAAAATAAATTAGGGGGTGGAAAAAAGGATTTTACTGGGAGAAGATAAAAGGGTCAGTAAAATGGGACAAATTAGATCCCATCAAATGGCACAAAAGACCTATTTAAGTAGAGGGAAAGAAGATAAGGGGATGAGCATTATCTGAAACTTAATCTTATCATATTTGGCTCATAGAGAGAATAATATACACACTCTATGGGGATAGAAATTTATCTAACACTATAGAGAAGTAGGAAGTAAAAGGTGAAAAAAAGGGAGGGGCTAGATAGAAGTGAGAATAGATTGAGGGAGGTGGTGGTCAGAAACAAAACACTGATGAGGAAGAACAAGGTGAAAAGAGAAAAAAAATATAAATGGAAGAAAAGAGATGGAGGGAAATGCACAGCTGGTAATCATAACTGTGGATGTGAATGGGATAAACTCTCCCATAAAATGGAAGTGGGTAGCATAGTGGATTAAAAACCAGAATTCTGTAGTATGTTATTTACAAGAAACACATTTGAAAAAATAGATTAAAGGTAAAAGGCTGGAGAACAATATCTTATGCTTCAGCTAAAGTAAAAAAAAAAAGCAGAGGTAGCAATCCTGACATCAGAGAAAGCAAAAGCAAAAAATAGACCTAGTTAAAAGAGATAAGTAAAGAAACCACATGTTGCTAAAATTTACCACAATGAAGTAACATCAATATTGAACATATATGCATCAAGTGGTACAGCATCCAAATTCTTAGAAGAGATGTTAAGTGAGTTATAGGAAAAATAGACAGCAAAACTATACTAAAGGGGGACCTCAACCTCCCCTTCTCAGATTCAGATAAATCTAACCACAAAATAAACACAAAAGAAATTAGGGAGGTGAATAGAATTTTAGAAAAGTTAGATATGATAGACTTCTAAAGAAAATTGAATGGGCATAGAAAAAATTTATACCTTTTTTTTTTTTAAAGCATGAACAGTGACCATGTTTTAGGGCATAAAATCTCACAATCAAATACAGAAAGACAAAAATATTGATGTATCTTTTTCAAATCACACTAAAAAAATAATTACAAATTAAAACAATAGAATCCTAAAGAATGAGTGGATGAAACAACAAATCACAGAAGCAATCAATAATTTCATCCAAGAGAATGATAATAATAGACAACATACCATTATGAGATATATCCAAAGCAGTTCTTAGGGGAAATTTTATATCTCTAGATGCTCACATAACTAAAATAGAGAACGAGGAGATGAATGAATTGGGCATGCAATTAAAAAAGCTAGAAAAAGAACAAGTTAAAAATTCCCCAATTCAATACCAAATTAGAAATTCTGAAAAATCAAAGGAGAGATTAATAAAATTAAAAGTAAGAAAACTATGAACTAATAAATAAAAACCAGAATTGGTTTTTTACAAAAAACCAAAAATAAACAAACCTTCAATTAATTTGATTTAAAAAAAGAAAGGATAAAGCCAAATTACCAGCATTAGAAATGAAGAGTGAATTCACCACTAATAAAGAGAAAATTGAAACAATAATTGGGAGCTCTTTTGCTCAACTGTATGCCAATATATCTGACAATCTAAGTGAAATGGATGAATATTCACAAAAACATAAATTGCCCAGATAACAGAAGAGGAAATAAAATATTAATCTCATTTTTAGAAAAATAGATTGAATAATCCATCAATGAACTCCCTAAGAAAAAAAATCTCCAGATGGATTCACAAGTGAAGTCTATCAAACATTTAAAGAACAATTAATTTCAATATTATGTAAATTACTTGAAAAATAAACAAAGAAGGAATATGACCAAATTCTTTTTAATGATATAAATACGGTACTGATAGCTAAACCAGGAAAGGCCAAAACAAAGAAGGAAAAAAAGTTTTAGCAAAGTTGCAGGATATAAAATAAACCCACACAAATCATCAGCATTTCCCTATTATTACTTACAAAGTCCAGCAACAAGAGATAGGAAGAGAAATTCCTTTTAAAAAAACTGTGGATCATATGCAAGAATGTTTGTAGCAGTCCTTTTTGTAGTGGCTAGAAACTGGAAACTGAATGGATGCCCATCAATTGGGGAGTGGCTGAATAAATTATGGTATATGAGTGATATGGAATATTATTGTTCTATAAGAAACGATTAGCAGGATGATGTCAGAGAGGCCTGGAGAGACTTGCATGAACTGATGCTGAGCTAAATGAGCAGAACCAGGAGATCATTATACACAGCAACAACAATATTATATAATGATCAATTCTGATGGACAGGGCTCTCTTCAACAATGAAATGTTTCAAACCAGTGCCAATTGTTCAGTAAAGAAGGCCATATACACCCAGAGAGAGGGACATGAAACATAACATAACATTTTCATGTTCTCTATTGATATTTGCTTGCATTGTGTTTCCTTTCTCAGATTTTTTTTCTTGTAGATATGATTTTTCTTGCACAACAGGATAAGTGTAAAATATGTATACATATATTTGATTTGCCAAGTATTTTAACATAATTAACATGTCGTGGATTTCTTGCCATCTAGGGGAAGGGTGGGGACTAGAGGGGAAAAATTTGTAACGGAAAGCTTTGTAAAGGTAAATGTTGAAGAATTACCCATACATATGTTTTGCAAATAAAAAGCTTTAATAAAGAAAGAAAATTTTAAAAAATAATAAAATAACTGTGGATATTGTAAAATATTTAGGAGTTTACCTGCCAAAAAATTATTTTATAGAGCTAGAAAAAATGTTAACAAAATTCATCTGGAAGAGCAAAAAGTCAAATGTATTAAGGGAATTAATGAAAAAAAAATGCAAAAAGAAGGAGGCCTAGCCATACCATATCTAAAACTTATTTTAAAATGACAATCATCAAAACTAGTTGGAATAAGTAATCAGTAAATCGGTAAAATAGGACACAAAATAGTCAATGAGTATAGTAATCTATTGTTTGATAAACCCCCAAACTTTAGCTGATGTGATAAGAACTCATTATTTGATAAAAGTTGCTGGGAAAATTGGACAGAAACTAGGCATAGACCAACATCTCATATAGTATAGAACTAGAGAATGTTAGGACATGCAAAATGGATAATTTTGATTACATTAAATTAAAAAAGATTTTGCACAAGCAAAACCAACACAACCAAGACCAGAAGTAAAGTAGAAAGTTGAGAAAAAATGATTTTTACTTCCAGTGTTCCTGATAAAGGCCTTATTTCTAAAATATATAGAAAACTGAAATCAAATTTATAAAAATACAAATCATTCCCAAATTGATAAATGGTCAAATGATATGAACAGATAATTTTCAGATGAAGAATTTAGTCATTTCCAAACTTATGAAAAAATGGTCTAAATCACTTCATTAGAAAAATGCAAATTAAGACAACTCTGGTACCACTAAATAACTCTCAAATAGGCCAAAATGACAGGAAAACATAACGATAAATGTTGAAGGTGATGTGGGAAAACTGGGATACTAATACATTGTTGATGGAGTTGTAAATTGATTTAACCTTTCTGTAGAGCAATTTAGAACTATGCCCAAAGGGAATTTTTAGGGATTAATGGGAATTTTAGTAGCACTGGTCCAGTATTTTAATTCAATTCCACAAATATTTACAGAGCTACTATAAGGTGGGCCAGGTAATATGTTAGGCCTTGGGGATGCAAATACAAAAGCAAAATAGTCTCTATACTCAAGGGGTTTCCATTCTAGGGCAGAAGACTTCTCAGTCTTTTCTTTGTGTCAATCTGGTGCAACACATAGATGCTTTCTCAGAATATGTATACATATATACATACATACATATACCTATATATCTATAGACTTTTTAAATACATATATGCACACATACAAGTATTCATTATTTAAAGAACTGCTCAATTTTAGTTAGAGATTAAATGAAACAAGATGTAGTTTTTTTCCCCATCTAAGTTTACAGACCTTAGGTTAAGAATTCCCTGAATTAGAGGGATATGCCCAAATTTCAACAGTCTGGCAGTCAGCCCAGAACTTCCAGAACTTAAATGCAAATCAAATGAGTACATGTGCTAGATGTGAGAACAGAGAAGTGGAGACTGAAACCACCTGGGTGTAAGACTAGCATCAGATGAAGTGGAATCTGCATTGCTTCTGGAGAAACCAGAATTGTTCTGACTTCCTGAGTTAATATAACAGACTGGTAACTGAATTGTTTTGTCATGAATTTGGGCATAATGCCCTGGCCATCTGGGAGCATCTAATGGAACTTGATCTTCTGGGACATCTTTTATCTGCTTGTTACTAGGATCATAGCCTAGTCCAAGGAGAAACACATATTTGTTGATTTGATATTGTTTGTTTTAAGCATTTATAATAGAAAGGCGAGAGATGGCTACACATATCTTTTTATAAACAGCATCATTCCCAGATGGAAGCTCCAGGGAATGGATGAAGGGGAAGAATTTTCCTAAGTAGAATGGAGACCATTCTAAATAATCTGAGAGGACATCTTCATTGGCTGATATTCCCATAGCTCCCTCTGGTGTTGTATGGTACACATTGTTATTGTTGCTCAGTAATTTTCACTCTTTGTGAACCCATTTGGTGGTTTTTTGTTTTGTTTTGTTTTGTTTTTTTGGCAAAGAAACTGGACTGGTTTGCCATTTCTGTCTCTAGGTCATTTTACAGATAGAGAAACTGAGGCAAAGAGAATTAAATTTCTTGACCGGATCACACAGTTAGTAAGAGAGGCCAGATTTGAACTCAGGGAGATGAGTCTCCCTGACTCCAGGCCAGGTACTCTATCCATTGTTTCATTTAGCTGCTCCACGATGTTAAAATATGGCAAAGGAATGAGGAGAACAGATTACATTGGTCATATTACCCTCTCCTTGTTACATGGGGTCCATGTATGTTCCTGGGTGGTGTGAGCAAAGCCTGCTGTAGTGAGAATAAGTTTTAGTACCTCAAGATAGTAGAAATGTTTGTCAGTTATCATTAAGTGACAGTGTAAGTTTTATTACCTTAGTAAGATACTTGTGAATTTAGTCTGATAACATAGGTTGAGAGAATATGTTTTATTACTGTAATAAAATAGTTCATCAACTTAGCGTAACTGATTCCTTCTTATTTTAAACCTTTATTTTGTGACTGAGCTCTTTTGAAGAAGTTTTTTAAAGTTGTTTTTCAACAAAAAGAAATATCTTTGTGATATGTAGTAAAAAATGTATGTATTCTTAAAATAACTGGTATGTAGACTTTTCACTAAAAAAGACCATCAGCAAGAAAATATTAAGAATATACCTTGAAGATACTGTAGATTTGATTCTAGATGATGGCAATAATGTTACAATAGAGCCACACAAAACTTTTGGTTTCCCAGTGTATAAAAAGTTATGTTTATATCATATAGTAGCCTATTAAATACATAATAGTATTATGTTTAAGAAAGTGCTATTACCTTAAAAATATTTCATAGCTAAAAAAATACTAGCCATCACCTGAGTTTTCAGTGAGTCAATCTTTTTTGCTGGTAGAGGGACTTGCTTCATTGTTGATGGTTGATGACTGATCAGGGTAGTGGTTGCTGGAGGTTGGGGTGACTGGAAACTTCTTTAAGATGACAATGGAGTTTGCCAAGTCTATTGGCTCTTCCTTTCACTTAAAAATCTAGAGCCATTATAGGATCATTAATTGGCCTAATTTCAACATTGTTGTTTCTGGGAATAGAGAGGATTGAACAAAGGGAAAGAGATGGAGCTCAGTGGAGCAGTCAGAACACACACACAACATTTATCAATTAAGTTTACTGTTTTACATACATATGATTTGTGACACCCCAATACAATAGTAAAACCAAAGATAACTGATCATAGATCACCAAAAGAGATATAATAATAATGAAAAAGTTTGAAATACTGCACTAAATGTTTCACAGAGATATGATGTGAGTACATGCTGTTGGAAAAATGGTTTCAATAGACTTGCTCTATTCAAGGTTGCCACAAACCTTCACTTTGTAAAAAAAAAATGGATATCTGAAAAGTTCAATAATGCAAAATGCAAAAATGAAGCATGCTTTTATAAACAATTTTATTGCTAATTTTGAAGTGAATCACCAATCAAATATGTAGGTAGTTTACCATGTAGGTAAACAACTTTAGCTAAAAGTATGAACCTTCCTGGGATTGCAGTCATCAGCCTACTCCTAAATCTCCAGTAGGTCAGGCTCTTCTCTTTGTCACACTGAAGACTACAGTGATGACCTGGGTCTGAAAGGTAGTGTTGATTGATTGATCAAGTTTTTGGAAAGTTGGCATATCACTTGGGAGGGAGATATGGTGTTTGGCCAGACATGAGCAGAGAAGGAAGCTTATCTTTTCTGGTAAGAAAGAAGCCAATCAGAACCCCTAAAACATCAGGGTTGTGGGGGTGTCTTTTTTAGAAGTTATGATTTCCATGATTTGAGTAATAAAGTTTGATTACATGCATTAAAAAGTGGATTCTAGTAAGTGTTTCTGTTGAATTAGTTCTGCCCTTGGGCTTTATTTCTTTTTTTCTTTTTCTTTTTTTTCTTTATTAAAGCTTTTTATTTGCAAAACATATGTATGAGTAATTCTTCAACATTGACCCTTACAAAGTTTTTTGTTACAAATTCCCCTCCCCCCCAATTCCCACCCCTCCCCTAGATGGCATGAAATCCACTACATGTTAATTATGTTAAAATCCTTGGGCTTTATTTTGAAGAGAACCATGCACATAACCCAAAGATGTCTTGACTTACAAGTGAATTAGATTTAAGTGAGACAGTTGGTCAACCTAACTCTCTTTTCTTGAGTCACTGAGGTTGAGTGGCAAGACAGAAGTCAACTGGTGAAGGTCTGATATTCAATGGATGACTTTGAAGTCCTTGATTTCTGACCAAATTCTAAGCACTTCAGCTTCATGGCTGTTGGAACAAATTGTTCTTATCCACCCATTCCAATGGATAATGCTTGGAGTAGATACCCCATAAATCACTAACATGTTTGAATCCTGTTAATTACCCTCAGCCTGGTTTAGCCTTTCACCCTGGATAGTTTTACAGGAGTGTGATCACTGTATGATGCAGCTTCTTGGAGCCACAGGTGAAAGGTGGGTGAATCAGGTGGATACCAAGGTGGATAAACAGTCCTAAGAAGGACCTGGCAAACCCTCACACAAGGTGCTGATCCTCCTTGAACACCTCCTTGAACCCTGCCTTATGGGCAGGGATTAAGTACTACATATTAGAAAAGAGAGAGAAGATGTTTTCTTCCAGTCCTTGTTTCTTTTTTTTTTATTAAAGCTTTTTATTTTCAAAATATATGCATGGATAATTTTCAACATTCACCCTTGCAAAACCTTGTGTTCCAAATTTTTTCTCTCCCTCCCCTCTATCCTCTCCCTTAGACTGCAAGTAATCCAATATATGTTAAATATGTGCAATTCTTGTATAATAATTCCACAAGTATCATAAAGCACAAGAAAAATCAGATCAAAAAGGGAAATATGAGAAACAAAACAAAATGCAAGCAAACGACAACAAAAAAGTGAAAATACTGTGTTGTGATCCGCCTTCAGTTCCCATAGTCCTTTCTCTGGATGCAGATAGCTCTTTTCATCACAAAACCATTGGAACTGGCTCGAATCATCACATTGTTGAAGAGAGTCATATCCATCAGAATTGATCATTGTATAATCTTGCTGTTGCCATGTACAATGATCTCCTGGTTCTGCTCATTTCGCTCAGCATCAGTTCATGCAAGTCTTTCCAGGCCTCTCTGAAATCATCCTGCTGGTCGTTCCTTATAGAACAATAATATTCCATGACATTCATATACCATAATTTATTCAGCCATTCTTCAATTGATGGGCATCCATTCAGTTTCCAGTTTCTTGCCACTACAAAAAGGGTTGCCACATTTTTGCATTTGTGGGCTCTTTTTCCTCCTTTATCATCTCTTTGCTATACAAGCCTAGTAGAAACACTCCAGCCCTTATTTCTATGAAATTGATTGTTGTTTAGATGAAGGATTTATTAAATACTTAGCTATGTGTGATATACTATGTTAAATAGTAGGGATTCATACTAAACATGTGAAAGGGATACATGCTAGACAGTCCCTGCCCTCAAGGAGTTCTTTTAAAACAGTATTTTATTTTTCCAAATACACACAAAGATAGGGTTTTTTGCTGAGGCAATCAGGGTTAAGTGACTTGCCCAGGGTCACACAGCTAGGAAATGTTAAGTGTCTGAGACCAAATTTGAACTCAGGTCCTTTTGACTTCAGGGCTGGTGCTCTATCCACTGCATCACCTAGCTGTCCCTGTGCAAAGATAGTTTTAAACATTTGCTTTCACAAAATATTGTATTCCAAATTTTTCTCCCTTTCTCCACCAACCTCCTTCCCTAAGACATCATCAAATCTGATATTGGTCGTGTAATTCTTTGTAAGGCCCAGGGCTTGTAGCCAGCAGGAATGCACCTGACCATCTGGGGGCCGAAAGGCTGAGCACAGGGTGTGACAGAACACTGCTGATATGGCAGTGCTGATACAGCAGAACACCGAGGCACGGAGGACCAGAGAGCCTAAGTCACGTGATAGATGTTCTGCATATTGCACACGACCTGCAAGTACTGCACACGGATCACGGGCCCGGTGCCCTATCATAGCAGGCCAGCTCAGACCTGCGACCTTCGGGGTGGGACACGATTGGTTCACTGTGGCATGGGCAGGGAAGGATGAGAAGGATAAAAGAGGAGGCTACAGGGGGAAGAGAGACTGCTGCTGCTGCTGCCATAGAGGCCGCCACCATTAGCTTAAGATAGGACAAGATGTAATGGTAGAACTTAATAAAGTAAGATAAGCATATCCCCTTGTCCTGTGGTGAACTGTGAAGTTTCTTCCAGTGGAGGCTGGAAGCCGGAGACGTCTGAAGCCTGTAGAGGTAAGTATATCCTACCCTTTAGCTTTATCGTAACGCAGGTCGTTACAATTCTTATAAACATCCATTTTTATGATGCTGCACAAGAAAAATCACATCAAAAGGGAAAAAAAACTACAAGAAAGAAAAAAACAACAATTAAAAAGAGGTGAAAATATTATGCTTTGATCCTCATTCAGTTTCCATAGTTCTCTGTCTGAATGCACATGGCATTTTCCATTACAAATCTGTTGGAATTGCCTAGAATCAGCTCATTGTTGAAAAGAGCCAAATCTATCACAGTTGATCATCACATAATCTTGTTGCTGTATACAATGTTCTCTTGGTTCTGCTCACTTCATTTAGCATCAGTTCATGTAATTCTTTCCAAGCTTCTCTGAAATCAGCCTGCTCATCATTTCTTATAGAACAATAATATTCCATGATATTGATATACCATAACATATTCAGTCATTCTTCAACTAATAGGCATCCACTCAGTTTCTAGTTTCTTGCTACTATAAAAGGGTTGCTAAAAACATTTTTGCCCATGTGGGTCCTTTTCCTTATTTTATGATTTCTTTGGGATACAGACCCAGTGGAGACACTGCTGGATCAAAAGGTATATACAGTTTTATAGTCTTTTGGGCATTATAAAGAGTTTACATTCTAATGGAAGAAGACAATTTACAAAAAAGAAGCTGGAAAGGGGTGGGGAGAGAAGAGATGTCATGAATAAGGTGGAGCTCTTAGAAGTGAACAAGATAAAACCAAAGCTGGCCTATCCAAGCCTGGAAGTTTTCAGGGGTTCAAAGTTCAATTTTGTGTGGAGAAGGAATATATATATATATATTTATATATACACACATATATAATACATATGTATATATATATACATATACATACACACACATATATAAAATATGAAAATTTGAGTGGAGAAGGATTGCAGAGGCCTGGAATCAAGTAAGGTTCTGGGAGGTCTTGGGAGGACCCAGGTAGAATTTTGACTGGCAGATGTGAGGAGAAGGCATTCACCATTAGAGTTTTTTCAGAAAAGTGGGTAAATTGGGGGCAGGATGAGGGTAGGGTGGGGCAAGAGAGAAGGTCTGGGATAAATAACTCCTTTCTCATGGACCTGCATCTAGATTCTGATGAACTCCTGGCAATATTGGCATTTGTAATATCTATATCCTTTGCTTCCTGATTTAACCTTCTCCTATTGGCATGGATTTAATTTTTTTAGCCAAAAGGACAGCCCTCTAACAGCAATCTTCTTCCTTCTGCAGGGAGCAGACTGCTAAGGAAATATTCTTTCTCTAGGAGACCCATGACAAAATTCTGGAACTCAGCAACTTTTGAAATTGCAGTTACCATAGCCACTCCTAAAGTTTATGCTGCTCAGGAAATCTCCCTTGCCTGCTGAAAGGCTAACATCATGTTGTCCAGGAGATGAAAAATACTCATCTTCTCCATTGGAGGCTATGGTTTAGGAACCATTAATATTCTTCAACTTTCTTCTTAGGCCATGTCTAAACACATCTGTGTCTGCCATGTACTTCTGCCACCAGTTGCAATTATTTTCTCCAGGGAATGGGCCAAGAGAAATACTCTTCCCATCCTTTTTCTTTTCCCCTAAATACTCTGGTTTGAAAATTAGAGGAACTCAACCAGAGAGAGACAGATAGAAAAAGAGACAGAAACAGAATAACAGACAGAAGTGTGACCAATTTTCTTTTATAGATTACTGTAGCTTCTCTGGCAAGAATCTCACCCCCCCCCCCCATACACACACACATACCTACTCTTACTTAATAACCACTTTGGAGACAGCCTCAGTCACTGGGAACAAACCAAAGGAATTCCATGTTTTATCTCCAAAGGTGCCAGGTTCATACCTACTTCCATGAGAGGTGCCCTTTGGCAATGGAGCACACTCTGTCATCTTATCAAGTTGATGGGGATACTGATGAAATTGATGGAGGAATGGAATCCATTATGATGACTTTTTTTAGGGAATAATAAGGGTACAGTGGAGGGAGAGATGGACATGGATTCAGAAAGACCCAAATTGGGTCTCAGATACTTATTAGTTATGTGATCCTTGGCAATTCAACTTAATCTTTTCAGCCTCAGTTTTTCAACTGTAAAAATGGAATGATAATAACCCTTACCTCAGTAGGTTGTAGGGAGGTTCAAATAAGGTAATTTTTGTAAAAGCACTTAGCATTATGTCTGGCACAAAATAGACTCTATGTAAATTTTCCCTTCTCTTTTCCCTTTCTCTTTTGGAGGTTGGGTTGCATATCAGAGAATAGTATGATATAAAAGTTGCAAGACAGATTGGGCCAGGAGGACTTAAAATCAGGTGGAGAAGTTAATATCTAGTTTAGTTGTTGGGTAGGTGAAGAAAAGAGCTCCACTTTGTTGTTGAATTGTTTTGGATATATCTAACTCTTCATAATCCCATTTTGGGGTTTTCTTGGCAAAGATGCTGGAGTGGTTTGCCATTTCCTTCTTTAATTCACTTTATAGATGAGAAACTGGGCCAAATGGGGATAAGTGATTTCTCCTGAGTCACACAGCTAGCAACTGTCTGAGGCTGAATTTGAACTCATGAAGATGAATTTTCCTGATTCCAGGCTTGGGGATCTATGTACTGCATTATCTAGTTGCCCAAAGCTCTACAGATTAATCTGTCAATAAATTTTAGGATGAATTGAAAGGAATAAAACTGGAAGTGGGTTACCTGTTATGCACCTGACTACCCAGATTAATTGTCCAATTTTCCAGAAACCATGTTTATGATAAACCAGTGCTTCCATGAAAAGAGTAAGGACTCTCCATTCCAGCTGGTTCTGGAATCTAGTCTCCTGATTAGAATGGATTGTTTTTGGATCTAATTCTAGCTGACCCTTTCCAGCCTTTCCTTAGTACTTCCCCAATGCAAAGTTGCTCTGGTCTCAAGGTTCTTCTCCTTCCAAGGGTATTGAACATACTAAAAGAATCTGATAGACTTTTAGATCTCCTTTCCTTTCTGGGATGATTTTTGGATCATTCCTTTCAAGAAAGGGCATAGAGTCAAGAGGTGGTATTATTGGGTGACATTTTGTTTTCTAGTATCATGGGGGAGGTGGAACTATTGCTCTATAACTCTTGTGGGCATATATTTATTCCAAAAAATGGGGACTCTTTAGCTTACTCAGTGGTAATTCTGAGTTCCTGGAAAGGGATGAAGGAGAGTTCTTATTTAGTCCATACAGAAGGGTAGCCCATACATCGAGATCTCTAGGGGACAATGATTTTGTAACATTCTCCCGATGTGGATCTTAGGGAAGGAGAGGTGATGGCAGGTAGACCAGGAAATATTGAGTGAGTGGCTGGCAGTACAGTATCATCTTAGATCTTAGAGAGATTGTATGCAAGAGGCTCATGACCTCTTAGCCACTTCACAAAGATGACATTAATTTCTGATAAAGAATTGTTGAACGAGCCAGAAGTATGCATGCTATGGCCCTGATGTTCCTGGAGCTGCTCATGCTCATCATAATCATCCTCTCATGTCAGAAGAAATCTGCAGATATCCTGGAGGTGCCATCATTTGGGTTATATTGCACATTCTTGGAGCTGCTCCCATTTATTGTCATCACTTTGCATTAGGACACCCATCATGAACTGAAAAGATTCAGCGTATCCCACCATATGGATCAGACTCGTGAGAATTGAGATTTGATCCTTCTGAAGAGGGGAAGAAAAACTAGCATCTCTGGCTTTTGTTTTCCACATTTTTTCCCTTCTTTTTTCCTTCTCATTATGGCAATCTTGGAGGAAAAGGGAAGTATAAATTGTTGTTATATGTTGTTATTTTTTTTATCTTTCTACCTCCTTTTCTTTTTGCCAGGAGAACTGTCCAGTAAAAACTCTAAAAGCTTTTAAATAGGCAAAATTTAATACCTACCAGTATTTCTTTACATTATGCATTAGACCCACTCCTTTCCCATCCCCCCAGAAATAGGAATTACTTTTCTCTGAGACGAACATGTCCTGGGACCTGATTGGGTGACAGTTTTCCTGATAAAGGCATTTGAGTCTGACTTGGTGGATTTCTGAAGACCATGCTAGTCACCATTTCCTTCATCATATACTACACTGCTAGCCAGACGCATTGCCATAGGGAAGGTCTATAGAAGGAAGACTATATTCCAGAGAAAATAAATTTCACTGTATTCTTGTTGCGTATCTTTGCAGTGTTAGATCAAACCCAACCTCTTTTATTAACTATTCAATGATTTGTGAATGTCTCATTTTGCCTCAGCATCTCACCTGTGCTAAGAAAGTAGCATCTTCACTACTCAGAAAGTCATGATAAGATACTCAGTGAAGATACAATTTTGGATTTCATTTTTACTAACCAGTTACTCTTTACAAAGTATCACAGATAGGCAAAAGGTGGCTGGATTTTACAAAGGGTTCACCTTCTACTCTCTACTAGGTTCTAAACTCTACAAAAGTAGGGTCCAGGTATGTTTTGTATTTCTTCCAGTGTTCAATACAACTAGAAGACCTTATAAATATTTTAAAAAATTGAACTGAATTCCATATTTCTTCAGGATTCTACTTAAATTATTTCTTTTTTCCATAATGGCTGCAGTCTTATTCCCTGAGGCATTTTTTGCCTTCTGTTTTCTGTTATGACATGTTTAGAAACAGTTATGATTAATACATGTTTAAACTAGTTTTTTTTCAGCTATTTTTCTTTGCACTGAATTGTGATTCTATTTTAGTTTTCACAGGGCATGGGCCATATCATGTTCTCTGAAAAATTCTCTCTCCTAAGTCACCTTTGCTGATTTCTATTTCAATCCATTTGACCTGAAAACTATTTTAAGTTACTGTCTCCTCCTCTCTTCCCAAATACCCCTCCTCTACTTGCACCTACCAGCTCAGAGAAACCAGATGATTTTTTTGGGGGACAGCAGGAGTTCATAAGTTGTTCAAAGTTGCTATGATACAGATGGGTCAGAGTAAGACTGGGTGCAAAGCATCCAAAAGGATCACAGTTAATCTCAGCACTATGGCTGTATCTTTGAAGTTAACAGGAATTCACATCAAGCACTTGACATATTAGACTTCAAGTAGCTTTCAAATAATATCATCATTTGGAAAAACACCATTTGTTCATCCTAGGGGAAGAAGAACTGACAGTACTCCAAAATAAAATGACCCATAACACCCTTAGAATACTTCCTATGTGTGAATAAGTTGTATATATTTACATTTATGTATGCAAATAAATGTAAACTTTTATTATAATAATTTTATAAGTGTAATATATACATATATGTATATATGTATATATATATATGTCATAAAACTAAGTGTTAGTATTTTGCCTGAGGAGAAAATATAGTAGCCACTCCTAGGCCCCAACTCTTTGCTTATCAGCTCTTTCCCAACTGGTGGGTATACCCTTAATTTCCAGTTCCTTGCAATCACAAAAAAAAACTGCCAAAAGTATCTTTGTACATTTGGGTCTTTTTCCTCTTTCTGTAATCTCTTTGGGTTATATTGCTAGATCAAAGAATATGTAGAGTTTAATAACTTTGGGGGAATAGTTTCAAAGTGTTTTTCAAAATGGTTGACCCTTTTCACAACTCCACTAACAGCACATTCATGTTCCTGTTTTCCTACAACCCCTCCACTACTTGTCATTTTCCTTTTCTGTCCATTTGATTGATATGAGGTGGAAACTCAGAGTTGCTTTGATTTGCATTTCCCTAATAATTAGCAATTTGTAGCACTTTCTTCCCATGGGCTATGATAACTTGTATTTCTTCTTCTGAAAGATGCATGTTTATATTCTTTGATCATTTATGAACTGAGGAATTGCTATAATTCTTATAAATTTAGATCAGTTCCCTATATATCTTAGAAATGAAATCATGATCAAAGTGACTTATTGCAAAATTTATTTTCCCAGTAACCTACTTCCCTTTACTTTATTGGTTTCATTTATGAAAAATCTTTAATTTTGTGTAATCAAAATTGTCCATTTTATCTTTTATCTTCTCTATCCTTTGTTTTGATCATGAACTCTTTTCCTATCCATAAAGCTGAGAGATAATTTTTTTCTATATTCTTCTCAGTTATTTATGATACCATCCTTTATCTTTACATCATATACTTACTTGGAGCTTATCTTGGCATAAGATATGATATTTGGCTTCTAGATACCTAGTTTCTGCTTGATTGAGTTCCAGTTTTCCTAGCAGTTTTTGTTCAATAATGAATTCTTGTACCAGTAGTTTGTGTATTTTAATTTATTATACATTAGACTACCAGTATGGTGAATCGTCCAATCAACATATAGTCCCCAGAGCACATAATAACAGCAATAGAGGTTGACTCTTTGGCCAGTTTGCCAGCATGTTTATTTATCATGATGCTACATCATCTAATCAGAACAGAGCTTACATGAAAACCAACCTAGCTAGCTCTTCACTTATCAGGATTTTATGTCATCCAATTAAATCTTAACATTTCTTCCTATACAATAAAGCAGCCGTATAATTGATCTTTTCCCTCTTTGATTTCAAACCAGAATAGAAAGCAAAGAACAACAGGTACTTCTGAGAGGCTTTATCTCCCTTAAACTTTAGAGATACTAAAGAGAGATATTGGTATCTGTTGCTGTTGACCAAAGGATTTGAGCCTCTCCTCCCACCAGTTGGGAATCACTAAACTAAACTTCTCTTACGTGATTATTTCAGCTTTTCCTTCTTCAGCTGATTTCAATCTTCTGTTTCTTGTATCTTTACTTACTTGGTTCTTTAAATCCAGCCTCAGCCTCTTTTAGTTTAAATTAGAGTCCTGGAACTCTATGATTCACCTTTTTTCATGAATATAAACTCATCAAATCTTCCATATGAAATCAATAGACCTTATTTAATCATACCTCAATTTCCAAATAGTCATATTATTTCTCATTTATTTTGGAATTTAATAATGCCTTAAAACAGGCAGTTGGGTGGTTTAGTGGATAGAATGCTGAGTTTGTAGTTAGGAAGACTGCTCTTTCTGAGTTCAGATCTGGCCTTAAAATACCTGTATGACCCTGGACAA
The DNA here is from genome assembly GCA_023553655.1 of Myrmecobius fasciatus. NCBI lineage: Eukaryota > Metazoa > Chordata > Mammalia > Dasyuromorphia > Myrmecobiidae > Myrmecobius > Myrmecobius fasciatus. Next base: position 337,439 of record JAJPUD010000236.1, read on the forward strand.
GCCACTTAACCATGTTTGCCCCAGTTTTCTTATCTGTAAAACGAACTAGAGCAACAAATGGCAAACTTCTCCAGAATCTTTGCCAAGAAAACCCAAATGGGGTCATGAAGGGTTGGACGCTACTAAAAAATGAATGAATAACGATAACTTAAAAGTTATATATAAATAAGCTGAAAGAATATAATGTTTTAAAACTCTAAATTCTCAGCATGGTCTACCACTTTATTATGTATCCTTGAAACTACATTTTTTTCTAATCACATTTTAACAATTTTTAAATAAAAGTTCTTTATCCCTCAACTATCAAGATGCTTATCTATAAATGAAGCATCACACTTTATATTTTGTACAATGTAATTTAAGTTTCTCTACATATGCCAAGAATCATTTTGTCCTGAAATTCTCAAATCCGTTTTAAAACTGTATGTCTTTATACCTATATTTTAGCTGTTTAAAAATTATTTTTCTTATCCCTCCAGGGATAAGCAAATGATTATCCATGACAAAGGCAGTATTTTGAATAATTTACCAATTGATTTAAATCTTTTCCTTTGCACATAAATATTTTTTCTTCCCTTTTAAGCACATAAATGATCCTCCATGTGAAAAGAGTGTACCTTAAAAGGATGGTATTTTTTCATTTGAAATTATAGAAATAAATTGTATAAGGTCCTCAGAAGCAAATAAGGAGTTCAAAATAGAATTTTATTAATAAAAACGCACATAAATGTATATACAACTCATTATATATATAACATGTATATATGATTTCAAGTTTTGCAAAGTATTTTTTTCACCAGATTCTGTTGAGGTAGATTTTATAAGTGTTATCCCCATTTCATAGATGAGGAAACTGAAGTTTGAAAAGTTAACATGACTTGCCTAGGTCACACAGCTATTTATAAATGTTCTGATCTCCATTAGAATGTAAGTTCCCTTTGAGTAGGGATTATATTTGTATTTGTAACCCTACATATGTATCATTATATTTGTATTTGTATCACTAATGCTTAGTACAATGCCTGGTGTATAGTAGGCACTTAATAAATATTTTGTGGATTAATGCCAGTGTTTTAACTCTGAGTCCAATACTCCGTTATTGCTACCTGTTTATTACAGAATTGATTTTAAGCCATCAAATTATCTGCCATTATTGGCCAAATCATATTTTTTAAACTCTTTCCTAGACACTTGACCAACAGTTTTAAAATTATTAAACTACTCTGTAAATTATTATCTTTTCCACTCTTAAGAGACAGGAAATATCATCCATCTGATTGCCACAGAAAGGAAAGCTGTTCTTAGCAAAGATGACAGTTTAAGGCTAATCTTAATGCAACAGCTCTGTATATAAATCCCTACCAAAATCTATTTTCTTTTCAAAGAATGGTCCAGGCAATGGAAAGAATATTTATCATAGGGCATGCTAAGCTAGATATTCAGAAGAATTGAGAAAGCTCCATTATCTTTACTATCTTTTGAACAGAACAAAGTGTAAAAAGCACTAGATAAAGTAAACTTTGACAAGATATCTATTCACCTTGTACTAGGTACTTATTGATCCATTGATATAGATTTTTATTTTCTGAAGAGTATAAAAGTAGTGATGGTGATTGTATTATGATATGGTGGGTATTCCCGAATATTTGAAGGGCTATCCTAATGAGTAGGGAATGGACTTATTCTTGGTCCTAGAGTACAGAGCCAGGATCAAAGGGTGAAAGTTGCAAAAGAAATACATTCAGGTTTGAGGTAAGAGAAAACTTCCAAACAATTAGAGGTATTCAAAAGTGAAATGGGTTGCTTAAGAAAGTAGATTCCCTCTCACAAGAGGTCTTCAAAAGAGATGACTCTTTATTGGGTAACTTTGAGAAGGGATACTTTTTAAGGTTTGGGTTGGATTAAATGGCCTCTGAGGTCTCTTTAATTCTGAAATTCTGTGACTGTGACTTTCTGATTTATTTGGAGTAGATAGGGGAGGAAGAGGAAAAGAGGCTTTTTCTCAAGAAAAAAGAAGGGGGAGGAAGAGACAGGCGGGGAGGGAGAGAGAGAGGCAGGGAAGGAGGGAGGAAAGAGACAGAGGGGAAGGAGAGAGAAAGAGGAAAGGAAGGGGGGAAAGGGAGAGAAAGAGGCAAGTGGGGAGGGGGAGGAGAAGGAGAAGAGTGGAGGGGAAAGAGAGAAAGAGAGGGAGGGGAAAGGGAAAAGGGAGAAGGAGAGGGAGCTGTCAAATACCTTCAGAGACATAGAGACATAGATTCATCAAACAAGAATAGAGGCACAGAGATAAGATGAAGAATTGTCAAGAAAAGAGCCAGGATAGGCTTCCTGGAGAAAAATATATATATCTTCTTGTCCCTAAGAGAAAAAAAAAAGAGAAATGTGGACTGAAAGGAAAACAATATGGATCTATTTATTTTCTGGTATTGTGAGTTGTATAGAGATTCTTAGGGAAAGTTAGCTATCTAGAAGAAAACTTTTTTTTTTAATTTTATTTGTATAACATATGTGTGGGTAATTCTTCAACATTAACCCTTACATAGCTTTCTGTTACAAATTTTTCCCCCCAACTCCCCACCCCTCCCCTAGATGGCAGGATATCCACTACATGTTAATTATGTTAAAATACTTGACAAATCGAATATATGTATACTTATTTCCAAACTTATCATTGTTGTGCAAGAAAAATCGTATCTACACAAAAGACATATCAGATAAAGGAAACACAATGTAAGGAAACATCAGTCAAGAGTATGAGAATGTTATGTTATGGTCCACATTTCACATCCCTCTCTCTGGGTATATATAGCTTTCTTCAGTGAACAACTGGAACTGGTTTGAAACATTTCATTGTTGAAGGGAGCCATGTCCATCAGAATTGATCATCATATAGTATTGTTGTTGCCCTATATAATGATCTCCTGGTTTTGCTCATTTCACTCAGCATCAGTTCATGCAAGTCTCTCCAGGCCTCTCTGAAATCATCCTGCTGGTCATTTCTTTTTTTTTATTTTTTATTTTAAAATCCTATTTTTTTAAATTTTATTTTATTTGCATAACATATGTGTGGGTAATTCTTCAACAATAACCCTTACATAGCTTTCCGTTACAAATTTTTCCCCCCAACTCCCCACCCCTCCCCTAGATGGCAGGATATCCACTACATGTTAATTATGTTAAAATATTGGCAAATCGAATATATGTATACATATTTCCAAACTTATCGTTGTTGTGCAAGAAAAATCTTATCTACACAAACGATATATCAGATAAAGGAAACACAATGTAAGCAAACATCAATCAAGGAGTATGAGAATGTTATGTTGTGGTCCACATTTCGCATCCCTCTCTCTGGGTGTATATGGCTTTCTTCAGTGAACAATTGGAGGTGGTTTGAAACATTTCATTGTTGAAGAGAGCCATGTCCATCAGAATTAATCGTCATATGGTACTGTTGTTGCCGTGTATAATGATCTCCTGGTTCTGCTCATTTCACTCAGCATCAGTTCATGCAAGTCTCTCCAGGCCTCTCTGAAATCATCTTGCTGGTCATTTCTTACAGAACAATAATATTCCATAATATTCATATACCATAATTTATTCAGCCATTCTCCAATTGAAGGGCATCTATTCAATTTCCAGTTTCTAGCCACTACAAAAAGGGCTGCCACAAACATTCTTGCACATGTGGGCCCTTTTCCTTCCTTTATGATTTCTTTGGGATATAAGCCCAATAGAAATACTGCTGGGTCAAAGGGTATGCACAGTTTGATAACTTTTTGAGCATAGCTCCAAATTGTTCTCCAGAATGGCTGTATCCATTCACAGCTCCACCAACAATGCATCAGTGTCCCAGCCCTCCCACAACCCCTCCAACATTCATCATTAACTTTTCCTGTCATTTTAGCCAATCTGACAGGTGTGAAGTGGTACCTCAGCGTTGTCTTGATTTGCATTTCTCTGATCAACAGTGATTTGGAGCACCTTTTCATATGACTATAAATAGTTTTAATTTCATCCTCTGAAAATTGTATGTTCATATCCTTTGACCATTTATTGATTGGAGAATGGCTTGAATTTTTATAAATATGAGACAATTCTCTATATATTTTAGAGATGAGACCTTTATCAGAACCCTTGAATGTAAAGATGATTTCCCAGTTTATTACTTCCCTCCTAATCTTGTCGGCATTGATTTTATTTGTACAAAAACTTTTTAACTTAATATAGTCAAAGTTATCTATCTGGTTTTCAATTAAGAGTTCCAGTTCTTCTTTGGACATAAATTTATTCCATCTCCATAGGTCTGAGAGGTAAACTATATTACATTCCTCTAATTTACTTATAGTATCACTCTTTATATCCAGATCATGAACCCATTTAGATCTTATCTTGGTATGTGGTGTTAGATGTGGGTCAAGCCCTAATTGAAGAAAACAATTTTTTAAAATTGTGTTTCTGTATAAATCCTTTCTGCACTGTTTTGTCAGGTGAAATTAAGACTATCTTTTAATTGATGTCTTATTAATCTTCATCTTTCATAGGTAAAACAATAGGGCAACAAGTATTTATTAAAAGCTTTTATGGGCCAAGCACTGAACTCTGTTTTGGGGATATAAAGACACGTAAAAGTAAAGATAGCTACTTTCCTTAAAGAGCTTACATTTTAATGGAGGAAGGCATCATACAACAAGTAGAGTGGGATGAAGGTAGCCATTCCAGGGTTACAGTGTAAAAGCAGAGTCCGGAGGAGAATAGAAGGCCAGTCTGGATGCCTTTTTAAATGGAAGTATTCCCTAATAGGAGAAGGGACTGACATGACAAAGGTTATTCCAGTGAGAGGAGCTCAAGGTCTAAGGGAAGTTCTAGGGAGAGATAGCAGTTGAGGCAAGGTGGCAAAGTCCAGAAAATCAAAAGTAGAGCCAGGGATACTGAGGACCCTTGTCTTTTGAGTGAGAAATTCTAGACATGCACCATTTTTTTTTTGTATTCCCAGAGCAAACATTGGATGGGGACAAGAGCTATTACTAAATTTAATTGAGAAGCTTTTGTGATTAAACCTGGTCAGTATGAACTCAAAGCCTGAATTTCCAGCTATCTTCATAAACACATATCATAACCTTAAGATTCTTTCTCCAAGAACCTTAAACCCATTTTATTTATGTCCTATCTGAGGGAAACAAGTATTAATAACAAAAGCAATTCTCAATTATTCACATATGGATCTGTATGGCAAAGATATAATCCTTGGTTACTTTTTCCAATCATCCAACTCACTGGGAATTGCTTCCCCTGACATTTGTATGTTCTCAGGGAATTGAGATTCATTGTACAATTAATATCTCCAACTAACTGTTGAGAAGAAAAATTGCATACTTTATATGTAAGGATAATAGTTTTTGCATTGTGTTGTTTTGGATTACTGCCCCTTTCCATGCTGACTATTTCTCTTCATTCTTTTCTTTTCCATCCTTTTTGGTTGGACAAATAGTGCTTTTCTCCCTTTGTTTTTAATTACTTCAAATCCTATCTTTTTTTTTTTTTTTTTGAAAAAAACCTTTTTGCTTTTCTTTTTGTTCCATTTTACCTGTAAAATTTATAGTAAAGCTAGATAAAGCTCTTATTTTTAGAAATAATAAGTAATGATATTTAACATCATTTTTTTTAGAAAATGAGAAAAGAGATGAAAAAGCTCTTCTAGTTGAGAGATCCAATTTTTTTTTGAGAAAGTCCATATGGAAGGGGAATTATTTTGGTGAAGATCAGAAATTTTTTATGAAAATATGCTTTTCTTCCTCTTCTCTTTTTACCAGTATTAATTCTTCATAAACTTAATTTCCCTGCTAAAATTTCTCATTTTTTTTTTGCATTGCTCAGTTTGGCCCTGTATTGTGCATTTTTATGTACATAAATTTCTTGAAGAGAGAAACCAGTTGATTCTGTTTCCTATGTTGTCTTGCACATTGCTGGACTCATATTCTTAATTTTTAGTTTGGTTGATCAATACAAATGTATTAATTTTTTAAAAAAGAGTAATAGAGGTAAGGATCGCAGATCACAGAATCTCAGAATTGCAATGAAATTCAGAAGCCATTATTCCAAATCATGCCTGAAAAAAACTGCTACTATAACATCTCTAACAAGTGGATATATAGCCCTTGCTTGAAGACTGCTATCAAGTCTTGGGGTAAAGCAATTTCCTGGGTTCAGGATTTCTAGAAAACTGATACCTAGGGATATGATAGATTGATGAGCTTTATTGTTATTCAATACAACATACAAAGCATAAATACATATTATATGGCAATATAAATAGACAGAGATTTGTTCCCATATGCAAGAAAGCCATCCCTGCCAGAGGATGAGGAAGATGTGTTAAGGGGGAATATTTTCAGAGTTGGGGTTTGGGGGACAATATTATATATACACCAAGAATTGGCTTGATTGAAAACAAGTAATCAGTGCCAGACGTGGGAGGTGGCTTTCCTAGCCAGATCTAGATGTATGGAAAAGTTTTGGGGTTCTTAGATTAATGGCCTGTTATGGAGAGTTTCTTAATTTTTTAAATTAAAGTTGTTTATTTTCAAAATATATGCATGGATAATTTTTCAACATTAACTCTTGCAAAATCTTATGTTCCAGTTTTCCCTTCCTTTCCCCTCTCCCCTAGATGGAAAGTAGTCCAATATATGTTAAACATGGCAAAAAATATATGTAAAATCCAAAATATGCCTATATTTATACAATTATCTTGCTGCACAAAAAAATCAAATCAAAAAGGAAAAAAATTAGAAAAAACAAAATGCAAGCAAACAACAACAAAAAGTGAAAGTATGTTGTGATCCACACTCAGTTCCCACAGTCATCTCTCTGGGTGCAGATGGCTCTCTTCATCACAAGGTCATTAGAACTGGCCTGAATCATCTCATTGTTGAAAAAAGCCATGTCTATCATCATATAATCTTGTTGCCGTGTATAATGATCTCCTGGTTCTGCTCATTTCACTCAGCATCAGTTCATGCAAGTCTCTCCAGGCCTCTCTGAAATCATTCTGCTGGTCGTTTCTTACAGAACAATAATATTCAATAACATTCATATACCATAATTTATTCAGCCATTTCCCAATTGATGGGCATCCATTCAGCTTCCAGTTTCTTGCCCCTACAAAAGGGGCTGCCACAAACATTTTTGCACATGTGGGAGGGAGAGTTTCTTTATCAGGATCATAAGCTGAAGGATGTTACATTAATTAAGAAGATAAATGACAGTCATTGCAGCAGATTAAATTCATCTCATCAAAAGCCATAAGCTTGTACAAAGTTAACAAGAGAAAAGCACAACCTGTCTGAATTACCTGTAGGTTTTGGGGCAAGTACTCAAAAGGTGGTAAGAAAAAGTGATACAAGACACTTTCAAGGTCTGTCTTAAGAACTTTAGAATTGATTGCATGACAAGGGAAACACTAGCACAGGATGGCCCAGAAAGACATGCCCTCATTAGAGAAGATGTTGTGCCCTATGAACAAAGCAGAATTGAATTAGCTTAGAAGAAACACCAGATGTGCAGAATTGGAGAATCCACCCCAAATATGCATGGGGAGTATTAGTGCTTGACCTGTGGCAGTACATTCTGAGCTGATTACCACAGCTGGACACACCAACCTGACTCTAACATAGTGATGTCATTTGTGTCCTCTTCAAGAATGAATGATAATAATCAACTAAGGATCACTTAGACTAAGTGACTCTAAATTGGAGTCCTATCATTACAATAAGACATCAAACAATATAAAGTTTATAATTATCACAAAAAAAAACTGAAACTCATTCACTCCCCAAGTGGTCCATTCCACTTTTGGACTGCTCTAATTACAATTTTTTCCTTATATCAAGCCTAAATTTGTTCTTTTTTTGGGTAACTTTATACCCATTTTTTGTACATTACTTTCTGTGTCCAAGCAGAACAGATTTCTAATCCATCTTTCATATTGTTTTTCAAATACTAGAAGACAATTAATGTGTGTTCCCTAGATCTTTCCCTCTTTGGTCTTCCCATGGCAGAATCTTGAGGTCCATCATCACCCTTTTTGCTCTCTTGTACATTCTCTTCAGTTTATCCAGGGCCTTTCTAAAAGTGAAGTACCCCAAAATGAATACAATATCACAGATGAGATCTGATCAAGCAGGCTACAGTGGGATTATCATGTGGATAATATATCACTTTTTTGACTGACATATTATGGTATTGCTTTGCTTTGAGCTTGTGGGCCTCTAACAATCCCAAATTATTATTATTTTTTTAATCCCAAATTATTTTTGAACAAACTTTTGTCTGTTATGCCGAAAGAGATGCAAGATAAGACCCAACAGGAATTTGATGTGAAGGCTTTAGTGAAATGCTGCAAAAGCCCTAAAATCAAGCAGTCCTGAATGGAGTGAGGGTCAATTATTAGGAGCAAAAATCACAAGGGGGAGGAGGGTCCTTATCACCATAAGCAATAGTTGTATAGAAGCAAAAGCCAGCTGTTAGCTCCTTATCTGAGGATTACCAGGATGTCCTTGGGCCTCATGCTCCCCAAGATGTTCAGGGAGTTAACAAAGGAGGACGCTGATTGAAAAACAACCCCTAGAGGCCTAAGAGAAGGGGAAGCTTGCTGCAATTTCCCTGTTATGAAGCCAACAAAGTGTGCCTGCAGGGGGATTGAACATGGGATGCTGGGTTTGTGCTTATCCATTGTGCATGAAGGGTGCTTGAGGGGTAGACCTATTAGAGGTTTCTGCATGGGGTCAAGAGGATGTCTCAGATTGTCCTTGAGGGCAGGTGGGTTAAGTCATGCGGACTATGATGAAATAGCAGTTTAACTTTGGGCCCCAGGGGTTTCCCTGCACTTTAAATTATCTAAACTTCCAGGGTTAGTCAAGGGCTAGCTGAGATGTTGGGATGGCACTTCATATCTAGCAATAACTTCCCCTATTTATACTTGGGAAATTGATTTTTTGACCCCAAATGTAAGTCTTTACATTTATTCCTTATTACATCTCATTTTATTAGATTCAGTACAATATTGAAGCTTGTAAAGATATTTTTAGATATTGACTATTATCTAGAATGTTAACTGTCCCAGCTTTGTGTGATATATATCATCTATATCTTTATACAAGTGACAAATGTGCTAAGCAATTCATAGACAGTCAGTACAGATCCTTGGGGCATTCCAAGTTAACATCCATTATCTAATAACTACTTTTTGGGTTCAGCTATTTAACTAGTTCCAAACCCACTTAATTGTCTATGGTCTAGACCACTTCTCTACATCTTTTCCATTAGCATAACATAAGAAACTTTGTCAAATATTTTCCTAAAACCTAAATAAATGGAATCTCTGGAATTCCCCTGGTTTAGCAATTTAGAAATCTTGTTAAAAAAGGGGAAAAAAAACTTAGTCTGACATGATCTATTCTTGTTTTTAATGAAAGCTTTTTATTTACAAAACTTATGCATGGGTAATTTTTCAACACTGACCCTTGCAAAAGTTTCTGTTCCAAATTTTTCCCTCCTTTCCCCCACTTCTTTCCCTATATGGCAGATAGTCCAATACATGTTATATATGTTAAAATATATAATAAATCCAATATATAACACGATCTATTCTTGATGAAGCCACACTGACCTTTTCTGGTTAGTCACTTAAAAACAAAACAAAACAAAACCTAATTTTTTATTTCTTTGAGTTTGGGAACTCACAATGAGAAGAATTTTTTGATCAATAAAGAAAATAATTTCTTCTGGGTGAAAGGACCAGCATTTTATTAGCATAACTACCTTTGGCCCAGTTTCCCTGACTCCCAGATTTCTCTGACCCTTCCCTTGCCATGCCCTGGCTTTCTGACCATCTATATTACCATCATCTCTCTTATTTCCCCCATCGCCTGGCTTCCCTGATCTGTGATTTTTTTTTCAGGCACAATGTTTTGTCACAGTTTTCCTTACTCAACTTTATGGTCTAGGAGCATGAAAGTTCTTAGCCTTGGGTATGCTGGGCCTCTCAGACTTGGTCAGTGTCTAAAGCCACTAGGTTTGCCATATTGATGATTTCCTATTGGGGACAAGGGGGTCATGTCCTGAGAAGCTAAATGTCATTGTATCCTTGCTGTGTTAGGGCATAGAAAACCTTCTTTGTTAAATGTTCCAAGACTTTCAAGGTCTTTTTCAGCATTTCAAATTTGTCTTTATATTATATTGTATAAATTGTTCTCCTAATTCTGTTCACTTCATTCTGCATTGGTAGATATGAGGCTTGCCAGCACAATAATATTCTATTACATTCATATATCAGGTGTACCTCAAAAGATGAATAAACTCTTAGATGCTAGTATTTTGCCTCCACAAAAAAGCCAGTCATAAATATATTTTTAAATATTAGAATGTTTTCCTTTTCCTTTGATTGCTTTGGGCTTGTAGGCCTAATAATGGCATTTGGAACAGAGTTCTGGCTTTCTTTCTATGATGACTAGACCAGTTCACAGCCCTCCTCCCCAACAATATGCCAATGTAACTTTTCCTCTAACCCCTCCAATATTTGTAATTTTTCCTTTTTGTCGAGGTAAAACCTTAGAGTGGTTTTAATGTGTATTTCTTTAACTATTAATGATTTGGAGCATTTTAGATAGCTTGGATTTCTTCCCTTGAGAACTTCTTTATATCCTTCAACCACCTATCATTTGGGGAGCTGTATGTGTGTGCATGCATATACATACATATATATGTATATATATATGCACACATACATACACAAAACGTGTATATAGACATGCATATATAGATACAGATGTATGTGTGTATATACATATATATTAATGTATACAATGTACTTTACATGTATATATTATTATATGCATAAGTATATTTAAAATATATGATACATTTAAAATATTTTTAAGGTTTTTAAAAAATTTTATCAGCCTCAGTTCATTTTGAGCTTGACATGATGCTGAGAGGACTGTCATTTTTTTTATATCAGTCTTTTGCTTTTATCCATTTTCTGTACATATATTTTAAACATCTAAGTTGGTAGATGAATTCCCCATATATTCACATCTTAGACCAATCTTCCTTTTCCTTTTCACCAAAAGTATTTCTCTTTGTGTCTGCAGAATTTAGTTTTTGAGAACTTCCCATCTTCCTGGGATTAGAATTTTAGTTCATGAGATTGTACCTAGTCTTTTTACCCTAGGGCATATATCAGACTGTGCTCAGCTTTCCTCTCCTTTTCTCTCACAAATTTCAAGATGGACAGTTCACCCTTTTCCCAAGGTTCCCATTATTTTCCCTCTAGCAACTGTTTTCTAGTTGTTTTCTTTGAATCAGATTCAGAAAAGAGAATCTCTACGGTGACTTTTACAACTTTTGAAGGATGAAATTATCACCAAGTCAAGTCAGAAATTATTAGCTACTCTGCTTGAGTCAGAAAGAAAGTTCTAGCAGATTTTCAGATAACTAATGTCTTCTGTAACTACTTTATCATGCATCTGTATCCAAAATTCTAATCTATTTCCTCCTTCTGCCCAAATGATCTCAGGGGTAGTCTATTAACAATATCATTTCCATTTCTGCCTCCAATGATCTTACACACAGCTCTATCACAATTCTCCCTTCTGGTTCCTGGAGTTTATTATTTATTTATTTATTTTAATAAATAATACTACTCTACTCTACTTCCACTGATTATTCTAGGAATTCTTAACCTGGAGTCCATGAATTTACTTAAAAAAATTTCTTTGATAATTATAATTTATTTCCTTTGTAATTCAATGAATTCTATTTTATACATTTGAAAACATTCTGAGAAGGCATAAATAGCTTCACTAAACTGCCAGGGGCCCATCCACAGAAAAATTTAACAATTTCTGAATTCTACTGTGTCTTTGAGAAAGGTACACCCTTCTAGAGCTGTTTTCCAGTTATAGGTCCCACTTATATGGGTATTTTGGGATATGGTAGATGTGTGGGATATTCAGTTTTTCATCTTAACAATCAATACTTCAGAGGCATCTCAAGGTATAGAACAAAGGCTTTATTCAGGAACTCATGAGTACCAGGCCGTCCCACAATGGATCAAAGTAGTCCAGAGTTGGGAGAGCCAAGGAGCAGTATATCCCTGGTAACTTTATACAGTTCAGAACAAAGAAAATCCCAAGCCCACCCCTCTTTTCCCTTACATACATTTTAATTGGTTATATATGCTTAACTTTCCTTATTTAGGAATTGGAATGTTGACAACTTATAAATCAGACTACCTTCTACTTTCCCTTCTACCCCAGAAACCGAAACTTAGGCCCTCAGGCTTTATCTAATTTAGTCTGTAGTCCTGAGAGATCTTCACTCCAATTGCCACACTCAGTAGAGAACATTCAACGAAGCCTGAGAGAATCAATTGTTAAATTTTCAGTGTATCTGTTTCTCTGAATTTAATGAATTCTACAAATCATGATTAATTTTTTTGCTTTGTAGATTACTGAGAGTTAAGCAAATGATAGAGAAAGTATTAGGAATATCTAGACATTTGATTGTTAAGTATTTATCAACATACCCTGTGTATATGCATTTAAAAAATGTATATTCTAATAAGAAGCCTGCTTTCTTTCACAATATGTTGCTAATTCATCAATACATCAAGTCTAAAAATAATAATTCTTAGCAGCTAATTTACTAAAATAGAAAGTTTCATAAAGTATATGATACCACACTCAAAATAGGATCATTAGCATACTGAATGAATTATACTTCACATTGTAAGTTCCATTATGTACAATAAATGAAACAACAAATTAATATTGATGAGTAAATATTTTGAGGCTGGTTGATGACATCTAATAAACTACAACTCTAGCCTTCTTCTTTACTGAGTATTTCTTCCTTTTTTTTTCAAAAACCTCTCAATTTATCCTCCCTAAATTCAACCTTTACACTTATTTATAATTCCCCAAACCTCTTTCTTAAGCTCCAGTCTGCTTCCTGTTCTTTTCCTTGTATATTACCTTTTCCCACAAAAGCTGCAAAGGCTTTGCAGATGGGTATTTTTCCAGTATATATTTAGTAAGTCTTTAAAACATACATGCAGATCATGATCATTAAAAAGCACTGATTAAGCAACTGATTGCATGTGGCAACCTTCTGTACTAGGAAACTAGCTAGGTGCTTTGCCCTTTAAGAGCCAAAATGATTTGGCAGGTAGAGATGGATGAATGGAGAGAGTTCCAAGCATATGGCACTGTCCTTTAGTAGGGGTCTTTGAGAGGAGCACTGGAAGATACCATAGGAAGATACTATAAAACGAGACTTCAGGTCAGTTTCATCCAGGTAGTGTAAAATTACTTTTTAAAAAAAATTATCAAAGGAATTGAAATAAGCCATCTAACATTATTTGGAATGGTATATTTTGCCTGTTGTAAAAATAGTGCTTATTTCCTAGAAGCCTCTTAAGCAGAAGTTCTTTTTTTTTTCATAGACCCCTTTGGCAATCTGGTGAAACTTATGGATTCCTTCTCAGAATGATGTTTTAAATGCATAAAACGAAATACATAAAATTACATAGGAAATCAATTATGTTAAAATAAAGGTAGAATAATTTTGCCATATAAGTTCATGGACTTCCTGAAATCTATTCACAGATTCTTCCGGGGTTTGTAGACTGAAATTAAAGAAGCTCTCATCTTAAGGATTAGCCAATAATATAATATAAATATATAATATTAAATATATATACATGTGTACACACACACACACACACACACACAGACACATATATATATATATATATATTAGTCTGTTTCTACTTTATAAAACAAAGATTAACAAGGCAATTTGGTGGTATAAACCAGGCTAGCTTTGGAATTTGGGGACTTGGGTTCAAATCTCAGTTCTCTTAATTGATACTTATATATTTTTGGAGAAATCATAGTTGCTCTGAGTCTTGATTCCTCATTGGTAAGAGGAGGGAATTGTATTAAGTGGCTTCCAAGATCCCTTACAGCTACAAAATTGGAATTAGTAAGTAAACATCTGACTAACTGCATCCATCCATTTGTTCAGGAAAATTGTGATCTAACTGATGGTAGCCTCCAAGTCTTAAGCTACAGACCATAATATGTCCATTCATTAAAGGTGAGCTTCTGTTTTGTGAGATGCTGATTTGGAATAACTTAGGTGAAAAATTGCTATGTTTTCTTGATAAGTCTCTTCTTAATTTTTCACAACCTCTAGGGATACTTCTCTCCCTCTTATAAGAAAAATATTTAATAACTTGACTTGTTGACTTCCTGGTGTTTCCCTTTGACTTCACCTTCTTTGGGATTGGTTGTCTATGAGCACATAAAAACCAGGCTGTAGTAAGTGTGTACAATTTTGCTGTTTTTATTTTTATCTTAAAAAAATTCAAAATACCCCATGTTTATCTTTATCTATGTCTATTCTCTGTGGTCCCACCATTTCTGATAGGAATTCTTAACTTTTTCAAATTTTCTCCAGTTGAGTGTATCCTTATACATTTGGCATAGTGAGAAGAGCATTGCCTTTGTATTAAAAGAACTTGGGGGGGGGCAGGTAGGTGGATAGAGCACCAGCCCTGAAGTCAGGAGGACCTGAGTTCAAATCTAGTCTCAGGCATTTAACACTTCCTAGCTGGACAAGTCACTTAACCCAATTTCCTCAGGAAAAACAAAACAAAACAAAACAAAACAAAACAAAACAAAAAAACAAACAAACAAACAAAAAAAAAACTTGGATTCATTCTCCCTTCTGACTCTTACTACTTCTGCCTCTCAACTTTGGCCAAGCTACTTAATCCACAGGCTTTAGCTTCCTTATTTGTAAAATGTTGAGATTAGTCTAGTTGGTCTTCTAGGTCCTTTCTCCTTTTAAATCTATAAGCTTATTTTCATTCAAAATACAAGGTAGTCTCTCTTAAAGCATACATAACACAAAGCTAAAAATAGAACCTATTCTTAGAGAAATAAATTCTGCCATTTGTTTGCAATTTTCAATGCTCTTGAAAGCTGAGAACTTGCAGGCCATTTATTAATGTATTCTCAATGAACTGCAGAGCAAGAAAAGTGCTTCCATTTTTGGGTCTGAAAGACAGTTTGAATGTTGGACTCAACACTCAAAATTTGAGTTCCTTCAGGAAACAATTATACTTGGGCTTTTTCAAACAAAATGGGTCAAGGTTTTTTTTTTTTTTCCTGTAAAAATCAGGACCAGGTCTGAAAATTGTGAAAAGTCAAAAGTTTGTCATTAGCATTCTGGGCCCTTTTAGTTCTCACCTCCACTTCTCTTTCTTGGCATTTTTACCTCCTGTTTTGGAATTTCTACTCCCTCCCCTACCTAGTGCCTTTCTGTTGGCAAGTGATAACAAAGTGTCATTGCATCTAGGCCTCTCCTTCCAGAAGAATATTTAAGGTTCATCTAGCTCAATAAAGTCATAGACCACATTTTGTATCTTCAAACAATCAGCAGAATATGATGCTAGTGACTTTTCACAACCCTCCCTCATTTAAATCCAATCCTCTTCAAAAAAGAAGGATAAATAACAACTACCTCTGGGAGGAAAGAAAAAGGATTAAACATTTCTATAGTACATATTGTATGCCACGGATTTTTGTAGTAGCAATAGTTTTTTTTTAATTTTTAATATCCTTTAGGAAACAATATACAAAGCTGAGATTTCTATCATTTCCAGATAATGGTGGGATCCTCCATAACACAATTTTAAGAGTTTTGTGTTGTCTAAGAACAGCAGTCAGTACCACACAAACAGTTAATGTGCTAAGTACTTTTTTCTTTTTTATTAATAAAGCTTTTTAATTTTCAAAACATATGAATAGGTAGTTTTCAACATTCATCCTTACAAAACCTTGTGTTCCAAAATTTTTTTTCTCCTTCCCTTCCCCCCCATCCCTTCCCCTAGATAGCAAGTAATACAATATATATTAAGCATGCGCAATTCTTCTATGCATATTCCCACAATTATCACACTGCACAAGAAAAATAAGATCAAAAAGGAAAAAAATGAGAAAGAAAACAAAATGCAAGCAAACCACAATAAAAATATTGAAAATATTATGTTGTGATCCACACTCAGTCCTCTCTCTGAGTGTTTTTGGCTGTCTTCATCACAAGACCATTGGAATTGGCCTGAATTATCTCATTGTTGAAGAGATCCACATCCATCAGAATTGATCATTGTATAATCTTGCTCTTGCTGTGTACGATGATCTCTTGGTTCTATTCACTTCACTTAGCATCAGCTCATGCCAGTCTCTCCAGGCCTCTCTGAAATCATCCTCCTGATCATTTCTTATAGAACAATAATATTCCATGACATTCATATACCATAACTTATTCAGCCATTCTCCAACTGATGAGCATCCATTCAGTTTCTGTTTTCTTACCACTACAAAAATTTTTGTACATGTAGGTACTTTTCCCTCTTTTATGATCTCTTTATGATACAGGTCCAGTAGAGACACTGCTAGATCAAAGGGTTTGATGCCCTTTGGGCATTGTTACAAATTACTGTTCAGAATGGTTGAATCAGTTCATAACTCCACTAACAATATATCAATATCCCAGTTTTCCCACATCCCCTCCAACATTCATCCTTATGTTTTTTCTGTCATTTTAGCCAATCTGAGAGGTGTGTAGTGGTACCTCAGAGTTGTCTTAATTTGCATTTCTCTGATCAATAATGATTTAGAGCACTTTTTCATATGACTAGAAATGGTTTCATTTTCGTCATCTGAAAATTGTCTATTCATATCCTTTGACCATTTATCAGTTGGAGAATGGCTTGAATTCTTATAAGTTTGAGCCAATTCTATATATATTTTATTTTTTTTCCTTTCTTTTCCAAACTGTTAAGGGTCATGCATACTTCTCATTTCTTTTCTCATTTTTTCTTCTACCTCTCTCATTTCCATTTTTAAATTTTTTATGAACATTTCCAAGAAGCCTCTTTGGGCCTGAAACCAATTTATCTCACTCTTTGCGATTTTTTCTATGAACATTCTGTCCTTGTCTGAGTTTGGGTTTTGGTCTGCCCTATCACCATAGTAGCTTATGATGGTCAAGGTTCTTTTTTTTTTTTCCTTCCTCATTTTATTTCTTTTGGTATTTCCTTTTTTTTTTCCTTTTAAGATGGAGCTCTGCTCCTGGGGTAAAGGCAGCCCTGTCTTAAGGTTCCTGTGTAATTCTGAATCTTGGCTTTCATCACAGGGGTCCCTTGTGTTTGGAGAGGGTAACTTCCAGGAAACAGCCTGCTTTCCCAGAGTTTGCCTTCTGAGCTGGGACTGGAAGTGCCCCTCTGATTTGCTCCTCTACTGAGCCAGGACTGAGGGTCTAGTTGCTGATTTACCCTCTAGCATACTTTCCCAGAGTCTGTCTGAGCTGGATTGAACATCCCTTTCACCCCAGTGGAACTGACCTTTCTTGAAGTTATTTCAGTCTATCTTGAGCTGGAGAGTGGTTTCATTCCATCAGATTCTGTTCAGAGGTTTGGTATCATGTGGTTTTTGAAGGAAACTGGGAAAGCTTGAGCAACTTCTTGACTTTGACACCTTGGCTTCACCCCCTGGAACTTTCTATATATTTTAAAAATAAGGCATTTATCAGAACCGTTGAATGTAAACATTTTTTCCCAGTTTATTGCTTTGCTTCTAATCTTTTCTGCATTGGTTTTGTTTTGATAAAAACTTTTTCACTTAATATAATCAAAACTATCCATTTTGCATTCCATAATGTACTCTAGTTCTTCTTTGGCCACAAATTCCTTCCTTTTCCATAGATTTGAGAGGTAGACTATCCTTTGTTCTTCTAATTTGCTTATAATATCACTCTTTATGTCTAATTCATGAACCCGTTTTGATTTTATCTTGGTATGGATGTTAGGTGTGGGTCAATGCCTTGTTTCTACCATATTAATTTCCAATTTTCCCAGCAATTTTTTTGTCCAATAGTGAGTTCTTATCCCAAAAGCTGGGGTCTTTAGCTTTATCAAACACTAGATTACTATAGTCATTGACTATTGTGTCTTGTAAACCTAACCTATTCCCCTGATTGACTACTCTATTTTTTAGCCAGTAGCAAAAGGTTTTGATGACCCCTACTTTAAAATATAGTCTTAGGTCTGGTAGAGCTAAGCTACCTTCATTTGAATTTTTTCACTAATTCTCTTGAAATTCTTAACCTTTTGTTCTTCCAGATGAACTTTGTTATTATTTTTTTTAGCTCTGTAAAATAATTTCTTGGGAGTTTGATTGATATAATACTGAATAAGTAGAATGATTTAGGCAGTATTGTCATTTTTATTATATTAGCTTAGCCTACTCATGAGCACTTGATATTTTTTCCAGTTGATTAGATCTGACTTTATTTGTGTGGAAAATGTTTTGTGATTGTGTTCATATATTTCCTGACTTTGCCTTGGCAGGCAGACTCCCGAATATTTTATATTATCTACAGTTATTTTAAATGGAATTTCTCTTTGCTTCTCTTGCTGCTGGACTTTTGTTGATAATATATAAAAAGGCTAAATATTTATGTGGATTTATGTTGTATACTGCAAATTTGCTAAAATTGTGAATTGCTTCTAGTAGTTTTTTTATTTGATTCTCTAGGATTCTTTAAGTATACCATCATATCATCTGCAGAGTGATAATTTGGTTTCCTCATTATCTACTCTAATTCCTTTAATCTCTTTTTATTTTTTTATTGACAAAGCTAACATTTATAATACAATATTGAACAATAATGGTGATAGTGGGCAACCTTATTTGACTCCTGATCTTAGTGGGAATAGTTCTAGTTTATCCCCATTACATATGATGATTGCTGATGGTTTTAATAGATGGTACTGATAATTTTAAGGAAAACTCCATTTATTCCTAATCTCTAGTGTTTTTAATAGGAATGTATATTGGGATTTTATCAAATGCTTTTTCTGCATCTATTGAGATAATCATATGATTTTTGTTAGTTTGGTTATTGATATAGTCAATTATGCTAATAGTTTTCCTACTATTGAACCAACTCTGCATTCCTGGTATAAATGCTACTTGGTCATGGTGTATTATCCTGGAAATAACTTGCTATTATCTCTTTGCTAATATTTTATGTAAGATTTTGGCATCAATATTCACTAAGGAAATTATTCTATAATTTCCTTTTTCTGTTTTGACCCTATTTGGTTTATGTATCAGCACCATATCTGTGTCATAAAAGGAATTCAGTAGATCTTCTTTCCCTATTTTTCCAAATAGTTTGCATAGTATAGGAATTGTTATTTAAAAGTTTGGTAGAATTCACATGTAAATCCATCTGATCCTGGAAATTTTTTTCTTAGGGAGCTGATTAATAGCTTGTTCAATTTCTTTTTTTCTAAAATGAGACTATTTGAGTAATTTATTTCCTCTTTTGCTAGTATTTGTTAATACTGTAAGTTAGTTTTATAAGTATTCATCCATTTCACTTAAATTATCAGATTTATTGCCATATAGTTGGGCAAAATAGCTCCTAATTATTACTCTAATTTCCTCTTCATTGGTGAAAAGTTCTCCCTTTTCATTTTTGAGACTAGCAATTTGATTTTCTTCTTTCCTTTTTCTAATCAAATTAACTAAAGGTTTATCTATTTTGTTGTTTTTTTTCATAAAACCAACTCTTAGTTTTGTTTATTAATTCAATAGTTTTCTTACTTTCAATTTTATTATTCTCCCCTTTTATTTTCAGAATTTCCAATTTGTTATTTAACTGGAGGCTTTTAATTTGTTCTTTTCCCAGATTTTTTAGTTGCATTTCCAATTCATTGATCTTTTTTTTTTCTATATTTCATGCAAGTAAGCATCTAGAGATATAGAACTTCCCTTAAATACTGCTTTGGCTGCATCGCAATGCATCTCATTATTGTCATTGTCTTGGATGAAATTATTGATTGTGTTTATGATTTGTTGTTTCACCCACTCATTCTTTAGGATTTGATTATTTAGTTTCCAATTAATTTTTGCTATATTTTCCCTTGGCTTTTAAGTGCATGTAATTTTTGTTGTATCATGATATGAAAAAACACATTTACTATTTCTGCTTTTCTGCATTTGATTTTGCCCTAATACATGGTCAATTTTTGTATGGGTTCCTTCTATAACTGAGAAAAAAGTATATTCCTTTCTGTCTCCATTCAATTTTCTTCAAAGGTCTAGCATACCCAATTTTTCTAAAATTCTATTTACCTCCTTAATTTTTTTTTCATATTTATTTTGTGGTTCAATTTATCTAGTTCTGATAGAGCAAGGCTGAGATCCCCCCCTAGTATAGTTGCTGTCTAATTCTTCTTGCAGTGCTAAATTTTAATTTTTCCTCTAGGAATTTGGATGCTATGCCACTTGATGTATGTATGTTTATACTGATATTACCTTATTATATATGGTATCTTTTAGCTAGATGTAGTTTCCTTCCTTACCTCTTTTAATTAGCTTTTGCTTGATCTGAGATTAGGATTGTTACCCCTGCTATTTTTACTTAGATGAAGCATAATAGATTCTGCTCCAGACTTTTACTTTACAGAGTATGTATCACTATGCTTTAAATGTGTTTCTTGTAAACAACATATTATAGGATTATAGCTTTTAATCCAGTCTACTATCCACTTCCATTTTATGGAAGAGTTCATTCCATTCACATTCACAGTTAAAATGACTAATTCTGTATTTCCTGCCATCTTATTTTCCTTAAGTTATACTTTTCTCTTTCTTTTCCCTATTTCCTTTCTCCCCAGCATTTTGCTTCTGACCACTATCTCCCTCAAACAGTTCTCTTTTTTTAGATCCCCTTCCCATTTCTTATAACATTCCCCTTCTACTTCTGTTCTCCTTTCTGTAAGCCTCCCTCTTTCCTTTCCCTTTTCCCCTCCATACTTATACGATGAGACATGTTTCCCTGTGAAGTCAAATATTTCTGATATTCTCTCTTTGAGTAAAATCTGATGAGAGTAGGATTCACACAATGCTCATCCCTCTCCCTTTCCCCCCCTCTATTGTAATAGATCATTTTGCCTTTTCCTATTTTACTTTTCTCTTTTAAGATTCTTTTTGAATTCATCCAAGAGAACCTTGTGAGATGGGGATCAATTCATATCACCTTTTGGGGCTTCATTTGGCTTTAGTGACCTCAGGGTTTGAGGTCTGTTCTTCTCTGTTTCCATAAAAGCTATCTATGATCATACCCCCTTGAATATTGCTTTTTTGCTCATTTTTAAAGGTTGAAGTCTGCTTTTAGGGCAAAGGGAAGATTGTCTCAAGCTTCCTTTACAAGCAATAGCAGCTTTAAGCTGCTCTGGGTGGGCGGTACTGACTTCCTTTTGGCCCTGGGTGGGCATGGCCAAGTCCCTCGAAATTCTGGGGTTCAGAAGCTCACTGTTTGCCTTTTGAATTAGAGTTAGGTTTCTCACAGATAATCTGCTGATCTACTGGTTTCTGAACCAGCACAAAGTAATCAATGCTGCTATATTTTGGCTAAGAGACTCCTGGTAGATTTCTGGCTTGCAGATGCCACAGCACCCTGGATCCTTGCACTGCACTTATGCTTGGCTGCCTACCCCCTTGTCCAATTGAAACAGACCTTTTCTGAAGTTCTTCCAAAATATCTTCTGCTGGAAATTTGTCATACTCCAAATATGTGTGGGTTCTGTCACTCCAAAATCAGTTCAGTGGCTTGATCTGGTAAGAACTCAAATAAAGACTTGTTTACTCTCAGCCATCTTGGCTCTGCCTTATGTGCTAAATACTTTAAAAATAGATATTATCTCATTTGATCTTTACATTAACTCTATGAAGTGGCTGCTAATATTATGCCCATATAAAGTTGAGGAAACTGAAGCAAATAGAGATTAAAGAAATTTACTCAGGGTCACACAGCTCATAAGTATCTGAGGCTAGATTTGAATCCAGGGGACCTGTGACTCCAGGCACAGGTCTCTAACCACTTTACCACCAGCTGCCTCTCTCTACATCATAGAATTGCTTAATCAATGTTTATTTAATGAATTAATGAATCAGGTAGTCATTTTAGGCTTAAAATCAAGTATCCTGTGGAAAAAGATAGAGATGTGGGAAAGAACAGGGTTTCTGAAGCTATCTGCAAATGGAGGCAGGCATTATTTAAAGACTATCCATAGTTCTTTGGAACTAATTGATCTAATTATGTGAGATTTGTTGCTGAGGTGTTTTTAACAGACTGTAGAATAGAGTTTTTTTCCTTTCATTTTCCTTTCCATTATTGGAAACTTAAAACAAAGGTTAACATTTCCTTATATAAAGAAGGATGGGGGAAAAAGATTGCTTATGAAACAGAATCCTTAATACATGTAACTTTTTTTCCCCCATACATTTTAAATTTACTGTAAATGTTTTAACAAAGGGGCAACTAGGTGGTGTGATGGATAGAACATTGGACCTGGAGTCAGAGAGATTCCTGAGTTCAAATCTGACCTCAGATATTTTCTAGCTGTGTGATCCTGGTCAGTCTACCCAAATCCTCTTTGCTTCCATTTCCTCATCTATAAAATGAGCTGGAGAAGGAAGTGGAAAACCACTTCAATATCTTTGCCAAGAAAATCCCAAATGGGATCACAAAAAGTTGGAGATGACCAAAAATTGACTGAATTACAAGTTCCAATATTGCTGTAATTTTCTTTGTCTCCTGAAATTCATTGTTTTTATTTCTACTGATTTTAAAAACTGATTAATTGATGCTCTCTTCTTTTTTTTTAAAGTATCATTAGTAGCCTTTAGAGTAGATTGTTAAACCTAAATATATGGAGACATAGAAACAGTGAGACGTAAGGATCTCAGATACAATCTAGTGTAATTCAGAGATGTTTTGCATACTGTGCCTGTATTATGAGTTCCAAAATGTTTTTCTGTTTAAAATATCACTGTAGTAAGGACTTTCATTTTCTTCTCCCTTAAGGCCCTCCTCTTTTGGAAAATTTTCTTGAGATTACTGATCAAATGAGTTAATCTATGTAGGATATTTTGCAAACTTTAATATATAAATGTTGATATTATTATCTGGAATAACCTGTTCTAGGTACCCTGGAAGTAGGTGGTAGACAGAAAGACAAAAAAAAGCATCTCCTGAGTTTTAAGTCTAAGTAGAAAGTGAAAGGACAGTGAAGCAAAGAAAGTGAAATGACCCTTGGGTATTGGAGTGGGGTGAGGAAGGAGTGGGAGAAGGAGGTAAATAGGACTGGCTCCCTAAAAAACAATTAGGACTGGAAAACAGGGAGACATTTGAGTGGTCCAAGACCAAAAGCTCTTTTGGCTTCTGACTGAGAGCAGTTCCTGGAATGTAGTAGAAGCTTCATAATAATTTACTTGTTGAATAGCTGTGGGGTCTAGATATGTAATAGAATAATTTAAATAAAAATTGGAGTCATTTTCCTCCCTGAGAGATTAAGGTAGATGGAGGAGAAAGAAAGTGAAAAGAAATGGGGAGACACAAATTCAGGTCTCTTCTCCTTGCTGGAGTTAGTGCAATACTGTATGATATAGAGATGTACAAGTCTCTGAGGGAAGATGGCTCTCTGTAGGTGGTGGAGGATGAGAGAAAACTCTTAACTCTCTAGGGCAGACATGTAAAATTCATGTATCCTTTAACAGCAAAACTCTCAAGTGTGGAAAACAGATTAAAATGTATTTGAGAAATGGTTAACAAAATAAATAAAACTATCCTGTAGCATAGATGATATTAATTTGTAGTTTTCTAAATCAACATGAGGTTTATTTCTATTTGAATTTGACACCATTGCTCCAGGATGTCTGATGTTATTTCTTTCTGTCCATTAATTTATAAATAAAACTGTTATATTTCATTTTGTCATCATCTCAATGATTTGTGTCCCAAAATAGCATAAAAGATATAATTAATGAATAAGAAGAAAAGAGGTGAGCTATTCATGTATTAAGAGTAAGGGGTAATAGATGGAAGCCCAGCTGCTTTTATACTAGTACCAATGTATAGTAGGAATACCTAGAGAAAACTCTTCCAAGGTTTGAATAACCTCTATGGATTGTTTATAGTAGGACACAGAAAAGGGTTATATAGCATGAGAAGGCACATGTGGTTTGCCATTTGTGTTTGCCATATCAAGGAGCACCCATATTAGATAGATAATAGTTCTATTTGCACTGATGAACCTTGTTTGGGCCTTGGGAGCCTGAGAGCTACTCTTAGGGAATGACCAGAGACTCATTTTTCCAAGTCCCACATAGGTGGGATCAATGTACTACAGAACTGAGAGAGGACTACCACATATGCTCAGTCTCATTGTACCAAAAAGACCTGATGATTATGTTAACATTTGGGAGTCAATATGGAGGGATCCTCAAAACATCTCATTATGTAATTGGTATTATTCTGAATCCCTAATAGTAGACTCATGGGAAAAGAGAATGATAAGGAAAGGGCCAGAGAGTTTAGATCTTTTCCCCAAGTCCTTTTCCTTCATGGCCAGACATGTAGTGAGGGTAGTAGCAGTAAGAAAGTTGCTTCATGATACTGGAACTAGCTGAAAGACCTACAGGAAAGCTCTACTACTCTATGCTACATAATTGGATAATATTAGAATGCAATGTCTATAATCTTTCTTTATTTCTCCCTTCCTTCCTTTTCCCTTTTCTTCCTTCCTTCCTTTCTTTTTTCTTCCTTTCTCTTCCTTCCTTTTCTTCTTCTCTCCCTTCCTTCCTTCTTTCCTTCCTTCCTCTCTTTCTCTCCCTTTCTTTCTCCCTTTCTCTTTGTCCCTTTCTTTCTCTCTCTTTTTTTCTTTTTTCCTTTCTTTCTCTCTGACTTGTCCAGAGTCACAGGATTAGGAAGGGTCTGTGGCTGGATTTAAACTGAGGTGCTCCTGACTATACCCACTGCACCATCTACCTGTCCTAGATCTGTTATTTCTTATTGGAAATCCTAGATGTGGGAAATTCATTTATAAACAATTGCTACTCCCTCCATAACTAACTAAATCCTAAGGAATTGCCTGAACTTAAGTGATGTGTAGAGTGGGTGGTAGGTGGGTGTGTTAAGGCTACACAATTAGCAGCAGAGTTGAGATTTAGTCCCAAGTGCTTTTTTAATTTCTAGTCCAGGATTCTATCTACTATATTATTGACTACCTTTAGTAATTTAACCTATATTATTTAGTAATTTAGCCTATGTTAATTTGACATAATAACAATTATTGTGCTATTGCTCACTATAATGTTTTAATGGGATAATCTTCTCTCACATAATGTGAATATATCTTGGCAGGGATTTTATGGAACCAATACCTTAACCCAAAGTACTTTAACAGTATGAATTTTAGATCATGATGTATGGAGAAGATATTTTGACATGGCTCAAATCCTTATGATGCTTTTAAGCACAATAGTTTTGTCCTTTTGAAGTCTTAAGAAAGAAGAGGCACAAAGAGACCCAGTGTATTCAGTGCATTGCTGCATTGACAGCAGACCTGTTAGGCAACAGCTCTCAGAAAGAACCTTTGGGGTACTGGCAAGAGAAAGGAACAGTACATCGAGTACTTGGATTAATTTTGGAATCTGCATATTTATTCTTCTATTTTCAAGACCCATCAAAAACACAGATTTGTGCTTTTTGTGCCAATAACTATGAAATGTTCCAGCACTGAACAAGCTTTCATTTTGCTATTCTTTTTTTTTTCTGAGCAAAATCAATTTATGTATAAATACAATGAGGTTTTTTTTTACTATAATACAAAATTCTTTGGGAATAGGAGAAAAAATGAAGTCTCTATGATCCTATTTTATGCAAAAGTACAAGCGATTAGAATGATGTTTCTCTTTTGACACATGGATAATTTGTAAATTAGCATCAGAGGAAATATTGTCTGTTGGAGTTACAATTGTTGATGTTACAAAGTTACAATCTGGTGTTCTTTCCATATTATGCCTATAGTTATATGATGAACATCCAGGGATCTTCATGATTCCTCACTTATGGACCTATTCAACTGCCACAATTTAACACTTTTGCTAAGTACTCTCTGGGTTAAGAAATCCTTTGCAATGTCTTACTTTGGGCATGCATGGCAATCATTCTCAGCAGGGCATCTTGGCAATCCTCAATGCCTCTTGGTACTTCTATCCCAGCTTTTCAATTTCAGCCATTACATAGTTTTGCAGGGAATGCATTTGGCATGTAGACAGTCCCTTATTGACTGCATTAAGTCCAACTTGGCTTTAATGGAATAATTGATAAAGTTAGAATTACCCAAAATGTAGTAAGGGGATCCCAACTATGTGTTATATTGGAAGAACAAGCAGGATGGTTGCTGGGGAACCTTTTCTCCTTTGAGAGCACTGGGATCTTTCTTCTTTTTCTTTTTTTGGCTTTAATATATCTCCTTTTTTTAAAAAATGTTTCTTTCTTGTTAGTATGTTTTTTTTCTTTTCTCCACAAGCAAATTATGATTTTCCTTTTTTCATATCTGCCTTAGAAATGCAGTTGATTCAGGATATCCACAATTTCTCATCTTGTAAACTAAACATTTACTTCATAGTTGGGTTATTTCCTTGTTTTTTTGTTTGTTTCCCCATGTTAGAAGAAGCCTCTGCATATCTTTTGTCATTCTTTTTTTTACCTCATAGTATTTTATTTTGCCAAATACACATAAAGATAGTTTTCAACATTTTTTATTAAAGATTTTTATTTGCAAAACATATGCATAGGTAATTTTTCAACATTGCCCTTGCAAAGCTTTCTGTTACAAATTTTCCCCTCCTATCCCCTACCCCCACCCCTAGATGGCAGGAAGTCTAATATATTCAAAATTTATTTTCATAAGATTTTTTGTTCCAATTTTTTTCCCTCCCTACTTTACCTTCCCCTTCCCCAAGAAAGCAAGCAATGTGATTTAGGTTAAACATGCATAATCCTTTTAGATATATTTATATATTTGTCATGTTGTGTAAGAAAAATCAGTGACAGAAAAGGAAAAAAAAAACATAAGAAAGAAAATGCAAACAAAGAACAAAAAAAATTAAAATATTATGCTTTAATCCAAATTCAGTCTCCATAGTTCTCTCTTTGAGTGTACATGGCATTTTTCATCTCAAGTCTATTGGAATTATTTTGAGTCATTGCAGCTGCCATTCTTTTTTAAAGGCATTTGCAAAATGGCAAACATTCAATAATAGTAGAGTCTATTTCCATTTATAGTTCTTTTTCCTGGGATGCCCTAGGCTGAAGTGCCTTGGGATCCAGTCTGTTGATTTTTTTTTTCTTTTTTGACAAGAGTGAACTCCAGAACTTGATTGCTAGTGCCCCTTACCGGTTTACTGCTTGCCCTGGACTGGGTCCATCACCACCAGCATAGCTTTTGGGAAAGGGATAATAATAACTGATGCTCATAAAGCATTTTAAAGTTTTCAAGATCTTCTTAGTAACAATGTCCCTTGAGCTTCACAGTAAGCCCCTGAAGTAGGTTCTAGAAATAGTATAATTATTGCCATTTGAATAATGAGGGATCTGAGACTCAGAGAGGTTAAATTACACAGCAAAGAAATATCAGAGGCAGGAGTTGAACCCACATCTTTCTAACCCTTCTTATCACTTTGTTGTCTCTGCTATGTTTTTGCCATCCTGTTCCTTCTGTCTTGCCCTATTACCTAAAAATTACATATAATCCTTCTTTAGCAGACATTCTCTAAAAGTATCTTCCTCTATGTGCTACAATGGTATATATAGGGGAATAAACTAATAAATAAAAGTAAAATTTTGTGAGAAACTCAGTGCTTTATGACTTGTAGTCTGGTGATGTTACCTATGTCTCCTTTCTGAAAATCCTTCTTCCCCTCCATATGTTCTATATAAGTGTTTCTTTCAAGCAAAAGGGGAACAGCATGGTGATAATTTAGTACTTGCCAAACTTTTTTGACTGTAAAATCTAAAAAAAAATGAGAGAGAGAATATAATATATGCATATTTGCTTATTTGTAAATTATATGCAGGTGCTACTTTACTCATAACTTTATACACTAAAAACACACAAATTGAAATTAAAAGAGAATTACCAATATCAATAAATCAACAAACAAACGTTTATTAAGTATGGATTACATGTTAGGCTTTCTGCTAGCTCTGGGGATACAAAAAAGTAAAAAAACAAAACAAAACACTGAGTTACTAACTTTAAGGAATTCACATATTAAGATAATCAGCCAATAAGCATTTATTAAGCACCTATTATGTGCCAGATGCTATATTAAGCACTGGGAATACAAAGAAAGGCAAAAGACATGTAGATGAAATAATATTTGATCTTAGAGTCAATAGGGAGCTACTGAAGTTTATTGAGAAGGTAAGTGACATAACCAGATCCATACTTTAGGAAAATTGTGATATAATAATATCACAAATTCACAATATATGTGAATAATAATGATTGTAATTGTTATCACCATCACAATTATTATTAGATGCCCTAAAGGTATGTCCCACTTTTAAATCTATGATCTTCTGCATATAAATTGTGGTTGGTTTTGTTACTACTATTTTGACCCAGATTGCCCAGAAAACACAGGAATCTGGAAGCATCAGAGAAGAAAATAACCATCACCATATTTCTCCACTTCACAAAGGCCTTCCCATATGCCATCTGAACCCCTTATTTCCAAACCACCTATTTTAGAGAAGTTCCTATTCTTGGACTATTGATCAATTTGACCTACTTTGTAATTGATCTATATTTCTAAGACACTGAAAACATCCTATATTCTCTAGTTTAGTCTCTGTAAAATGAAAAAAAATAAAACTTACCTCCTACTTGTCTCACAGGAATTTGGCAAGAGCTTACATTCTAGATACTCACTGAAATACTCACACTTCAAATAATAATAAAATGCCAACCTTTTTTATCTAAAGATAGTGCTACCATCCATAGACCACATACTTGCAAATATTTTTTCCTTGACTAGTTGAGATGATAGATTTACTGATACTTTCTTGCTTACTTCCCCCTGCAAGTTTTCAAGACACTTAAATAAAGTTAACAGAAAAGCTCTTTTGGGTATCCATCCTATGACAGTGGCCTCAATTGCACTTGTAATAAACAAGTGGCTTGTTAATAATATCTAAGCACAAACACTTGCTCACAATTGAAAATCATAGGTCTGGATCTCTAGTCTAGAGTCAAGCATGCCTTTCCCTCTTTCTTGGGAGGTGGAAGAATAATCAGTTTTTATTTTTTTAGTTCATAAAAAATTGCTACAAATGGTCTACTTTATTTTTTTTCAAAGTGACTTTAACTTTGGGTCTACCAAAATGTAGAGGTTAAAATATGTTTGGGAGGTTAGGCTAAGAAAATGATTTGGTTTTAGTTGCTGATTTATAATATTTGATGCCATTTAAGCCCTATCTGATTAGTTCTGACTTCCTATAGGTTTTAGATTAGCATAGGCAGGATGTACTATATAACTCTTTGAAATGCGATTCTCCTCAGCAGAAAGGAATTTGCAGCAATCCTGCAAAGATTATAATCTTGGATCTTCCTGTGGTGAGATTTACAACTTTGACCTTAGACTCTCTCTCCAGGAGGAGAGTCACTTTAAGTTACCAGTGACAATAGTTTTGAATTATTAGCTTAGTATGAATTGCCTCCTATAATGTCAGAAGCGTGCTTCCTGGTAACTGGGTAGTGTTAGCGATGTGAAATAAAGTGAATTTTAATGTCCACCAAAGGCAGTACTCTGATATATGAGCCACCTCTAGAACAATGAAGTTTAACTGCAGAAAATATTAACACCAGATGAAAACCTTTTCCAAGATGTCTGTTAATTCATTAAACTTCCTGAATTCAATTTTAATAAGGTTGAAATAGTCTCTGAAAGCATCTGGCTAAAGAAATGAAAAGGATTAAAATCCAAAATTATGACTGGATTGACTTTTGACTTTTCACCAAAAATACTATGGAAGACCATTTGGAGAAGGTTATGATGGGAGGCATCCCATCATAGTAGTTTCAGAACTCACATAAGCATCATTAAGACTTGACGTTGGACACATGCTTACTGTGTGGTCCTGGTCAAGTCACTTAATCTCTTAATGCCTCTTCTAGAATCTCCCTTGATTTGAGTACCCACTAGAAACATGTGAATGTGTCAATAGCTTGAGTGTGTAGGTCTGACATCCAGATGATTGGGAAAATAATACTTGTTTAACTTATACAATGGACCAATAGAACAACTAAGTGGTACAGTAGATGGGCTGGGCTTGGAGTCAGAAAGACTCATGACCTCAGACTATTGTGTGACCCTGGACAATTCACTTAACCCTGTTTGCCTGAATTTCCTCATTTGTAAAATGAGCTGGAGAAGGAAATGGCAAATCATTCCAGTATCTTTGTCAAGAAAGACCCAAATAGTAGGGGGGAAAATTTGTAACAAAAAGCTTTGTAAGGGTTAATGTTGAAGAATTACATATGTTTTGGTAATAAAAAGTATTAATAAAAAAAAGAAAAAAAAAGAAAGACCCAAATATGATCATGGAGAGTTGGACACAATTGAAAATTGACTGAGCAATAATAAAATAATTAATTTTACCAAAAGGTAATTTGTACTGGTCAGTTTGTTTAGATCCTGCAGTATGAAATCAATATATATTTTTATAGTGGTTCAAACAACCTTGTCCATTGATTATATTAAGAAAAAAAGTTGACTGGCCAAATTCACTCTAAAAGTGGGCTATTCTGAGTTCCAAATGCTACTTTTGATCATCACAGATTTGCCTGGTGCTGAATTGGAGACTAAACTCAAGCAAAGTAAAATCAGGGAAGTCTCCACTGTTTATAACCCCAGATATGAGAAGAATCCTTGTAGGCTTCTTAGAGCCCAGGGGATGCTGCCTGAAGCCCCACAAGAAAATAAATCCAGAGGTTGAATTTCAACCATGCTGTCCACATTCAGGTAACCATACAACTTCATCCTTTGGCTTCTATCCAGAGCCTTCCATTCTCCATCTTCATTTATGTTGTCTAGGGATGGTAAAACAGTATTTTGGATAATTTGAGTGTGATTTTGCACAGGATATTTTCTATTGTATATTACAGGGTGTTTAATGATTCCCATTGCTTGTTCTGAGCACCAGGGTAGGGGTTGTCTTCCTCTCTATTAAAGAACTAGTTGACTGAGGTAATTGAGTACACACTATGTCTATTAAACAAAAGCAATTTGACTAAATAGTTTTTGTCTTGGCTTCCTCAAAAGCCTAGTTTTTGCTATTCTTTTTTTGTTTTTTTTACCTTATGCTATGGGGATTGTAGTAAAGTAAAGTAAATTAAAGAGCCTGAGGTAACCTTAACCAAGAAAAGTATGTTGGGTCATTCTCTGAGACTGTCAGTTACAGCCTAGGTAGCATCTATGCTGATAGAGAGAGGTTCCTAAACATAAAATCATAGATCTGTTTGAAACAGCCAATAAACACTTATTTAGCACCTACTATATACCAGGCACTGTATTAAACATTGGGGATACAAATATGAACAAAGCTCCTTTATCCTCAAGGAATTTACAGTCTGTTGGCAGGGGGAGATAATTCACAAAAAAGAAGCTGACATATTGGGGTAGAGGGAACAGTAGGAAGGTAAGGAGAAGGAAGTACCTGACAAAGGGAGTATGGTAGAGAAGTCAGTCAAAATAGACCCAAAGTAGTGCAATTAGGTGAGAAATAAGAAGTATTTAAGTTGTGCTCTTTCCTTAAATGGAGTCTTAATGTTCACAGTCCCCTTCCTCCTACCCCTTAATCAGAGAGGCAGAGGGAGTGATGAAGTAGCAAACCAAGGCTGATATCTTAAAAGATGATGAAGGCTATTTCCAAAATGAAATTCCCAAAAGGTAGAGAAGTCAGCCAGAGAAACCCCAGAATAGTGAAGCCAGTTAAGAAATCTCATTAACATTCAAGTAGAAAAGAATGACATCTAAATGCATCAATTAACAGATTCCTAGGACCTCATCCTTGGTTGCAAATTAAAATGAAATTTTGATTAGTACTGAACTTGGATTTGTAGTTGAAGGGAAAGAAATAGAGTCCAGGTAAATCTGATTTTATATTCTGGTTTATGTTGCTGACTCATTAATGAGGAAACTTGCTCAGTTTAGTGGAAAGAATATTGGAATTGGCATCAAAGAACTTAGGTTTGAATCTTGGTTGTACTTTGATTTGTTTGTTTATTTACTTATATTGAGCCTGGGTCTCCCTATCTCACCCAGACTAAAAGGGGTAGCAGATATTCACAGGGGCAATCTAAACACTAATCAGCATGGGAACTTTGTCCTGTTCTGTTTCTGACCAGGGCTGTTTGCTTCTCCTTAGGTAATCTGGTAGTCTCTGGCTCCTGGGGTTTCACTACATTGTTTCTGGGCAATACAAACAGCCAATCAGTTTAGCTTTCTACAGGTTAGGGCTTTGATCCATCTATTTCAGCCCTCTCTCATGCAATAGCAAGGGTTGGTGGGCATCTGATTTCTGGATATGCTTCTTGCTCTTTATGAGATCTTGTGCAAGTTACTCTTTGGGTCTCAGTTTACTTCTCTGTAGAAGGAAGGGATATTGGGAAAGAACACTGGATTAGTAATCTAAAAGTCTGTGTTTAAATCAAAGATATTAAATGAATAGCCCAAACCAGGTTAAATATATAAATACATTGATATATTAAAAATATATACACATTTATACACACATATATTTATATGTTAAACACATGTAGTTTTCTGAGTCAATATGCAATTCATATAGATCCTTTTACCCCTTTGTATTTGAGATGGATACTAATTTAAATCCCCATCACCTTCATGACATTGTAGAAATTACTTAATGTTCTCAGGACTTAATTTCCTCATCTATAAAATGAAGGGGCTGGAGAAAGTGATTTAGATGCCTTCCATCACTAAGACCTAAGAGCTTTTCCTCTTATGACTAGATAATCTCCGAGACCCTTTCCAGTTCCTTCCAAATCGAGAAGTAAATTCTATATTCAGCAAAATCAGAGCCTGGATAGATATTGAAATGTGTCACTCTGACCACTAGATGGTGGCCTTGTTTTGTGTTGCTAACATTAGCTTGCAGAATTCTGCAAACTTTAATTACTTGCTTTGGAAAGCAAACATGCTCTCTAAACAAAGGGTCACCATCCATCGCTCTGGACTTCTGTTTTTACTTTTATAGTCATGTAATCAATATGTTGGGAGAGTAATTAATTTTTAACTTCAGTCCATGGGGAGATCTAATGTTGGTGGACATAATGGATAGCATAGGCTCCATCTATTCTAAAGAAACAATGATAAGGGCAGTGAAGTAAAGGAGGACAAATTTATGGTTGCAAATATTTGTGCCACCAAACACTGTTACGAATCGTAGAGCAGAGGGCAAGATGACTATTGCCTGCTTTTTTATTTTTATTTTTATTCTTTTCTTTCTATGGCTGTTTTTGCAATTCTGTGTTGTGGAGAGAGAGCTGGCCTATGGGTCAGGACAAACTAGGCTTGACTCTGTCCTTCACACACACACACAGAGGTTGTTCAACTCTGAGCAAATCACTTGGCCTATTATCTCTAAGGCTGTAATACACAGATGAGTTGTTGGTTTGCATGCTTGTGACAAAAAAATAAAAAAGAAGAATAAATTCAAAAAGAGAAACAAAACCCCCAAACCTCTCTCAGTTGTTTGTGATGTTTATTTTTTTAGAGATAGAAAATATCCCTTTAATTCCTCCTCCATCCAACTGCCAAAATGATTCTTGAAATATAGTTTTGACCATGGCCTGCTCCTGCCTCATAAACAACCATGGCTGCCTATTGCCATTGTCAACCAAATGTAGGCTTCTCCATTTGGTGTTTAAAGCCTTTCACAATCTGGCTCCATTCTAACTTTCTAGGCTTATTATTTATAATACTTCTTTACAGATACTTTATTCCAGCCAAACTGATCTTCTTACTATTCCATCTATACCTGATTGCTGAATAAATAGGTAGTCGTTAAATAAATTTTTATTGATTGAATATATTCAACCTCTAGCTTTTGCCTTAAATGTACTCACCTCTCACCATTGCCTCTTAGAATTCTTGGCTTCCTTCAAAGTTTAGGCTGAGCACTACCTCTTAGATGAAACCTTTTCAGATGATCCTGATGATAGCATTTCCCCTAAATTCCCTTGTACATTTTTAGGAGAGATTCACATGAGTTATACACTTTATCTCAGACAGACTATAAGCTTCTTGAGAAGAATCATTTCATTTTTCTCTTCATATACCCAGCCAGCACTTAGCACAATGCCTTCCTGGAACATACTAGGCGCTTAATCAATTCTTGTTCTTTAGTTGGGATTGTGACTTCTCCTGGGCCTTTCTTATTAAAGATTGAAAATATATGTGAGGATCCATGGTCAAGTGGAAATAGTAATAGTTTGTAATAAATTTGAATAAGTAATAAGTTGAAATAAATCTACTAGCAGGTCACTAACACAAGATATATATATAATGTATATATACATATACATATATATGTGTGTTATACATATAAACATGATGTTATCAGAGTTTAAAAGTTACTATCATGTGCATACCCTTTGACCCAGCAGCATTTCTATTGGGCTTATATCTCAAAGAAATCATAAAGGAAGGAAAAGGCCCCACATGTGCAAGAATGTTTGTGGCAGCCCTTTTTGTAGTGGCTAGAAACTGGAAATTGAATAGATGCCCTTCAATTGGAGAATGGCTGAATAAATTATGGTATATGAATGTTATAGAATATTATTGTTCTGTAAGAAATGACCAGCAGGATGATTTCAGAGAGGCCTGGAGAGACTTACATGAACTGATGCTGAGTGAAATGAGCAGAACCAGGAGATCATTATACATGGCAACAACAGTACTATATGACGATCAATTCTGATGGACATGGCTCTCTTCAACAATGAAATGTTTCAAACCACCTCCAATTGTTCACTGAAGAAAGCCATATACACTCAGAGAGAGGGATGCGAAATGTGGACCACAACATAACATTCTCATACTCCTTGATTGATGTTTGCTTACATTGTGTTTCCTTTATCTGATATATCGTTTGTGTAGATAAGATTTTTCTTGCACACCAATGATAAGTTTGGAAATATGTATACATATATTCGATTTGCCAATATTTTAACATAATTAACATGTAGTGGATATCCTGCCATCTAGGGGAGGGGTGGGGAGTTGGGGGGAAAAATTTGTAACGGAAAGCTATGTAAGGGTTATTGTTGAAGAATTACCCACACATATGTTATGCAAATAAAATAAAAATTAAAAAAAAAATAAAACCAAAAAAAAGTTACTATCATTTATTTATATATTAGAAATATTAGAGAACTACCATGGTACAAGACTGGGGCTCAAATTTTACTTTTGATAATGCTTGCTGTGTGACTATGGGCAAATTGCCTAGCTTCCCAGTGCATCTGGCAACTCTCTAAAACTTTAAATTACAAAATAGTTTCTAATTTGCCTTATAAGGGGAATTTTCACAATGAATTCTTTATAATAATGATAATAAAATAATAATAGCAATGTAGATGGGCACCATATCTGCCACTTGTTGTTTTGGAGAGTTGATTGAAACATTGACTTAGAGTATCCAGTCAGATTTGTCCAAAGTGGGCTTGAAGGTGGTTTGAAATTTAGTATTATGCAACACTCAGTCATTTTGTTAATTTACTAATTTATTAAGTACTTTCTATACTGGTCACTTTACAAAGCACTTCCAATAGAACAAAGCCTATGGTTTAATAATTGCACCATTGGAAATTCACTAAAATAATAATAATACCTACCATTTGTATGGAGGAACTAGATAGTGCAGCAGATTGAGGACCAAGCCTGGAGGCAGGAACATTCATCTTGCTGAGTTTAAATCTGGCCTCAGATACATCTAGCTGTGTGACTGGACAAGTCACTTACCTCTGTATGCCTCAGGGTAAATCTCATCTATAAAATGAATTGGAGGAAGAAATGTCAAAGCACCCCAATAATTTTGTCAAGAAAACTCTAGATGGGATCTTGAAGAACATGACTGGAAAACAATTGAATCACAACAAAAAAAATTTATGTAGTACTTGATCTATGCCAGATATGATGCTAAGTGCTATACATTTATTATCTCACTTGATCCTCAAAACAACACTGGGAGATAAGTGCTATTATTGTCATCCTTGTTTTATAATAGGGAAATCAAGACAAACAGAAATTAGGGAATTTTTTTCAAGGTCACAAAGCTAACAAGGGTCTAGGGTCAGATTTGAACTCAGGTAGGCCAGATCCTCTATTCTCTACTCCACCTAGCTACCTCTGGTGGATATTTTCATGAACTCATAGCATAGATTAGAATTATTGTGGGCTGTTACCTTATTTTCTTTTCAGACATTTTTAGGAGCTTACTCAAAAGTTTATCAGCTGTGAGTAAACAAGATAAGGTATTTTCTAAATAAATAGGCCACAGGAAGAATTAAAAATCAAGCTAAAGGCAAACCTTTAAATGATCTGTATGAAGATGGCTTTTTTTGGTAGATAAAATAACACTTTTAGAATGCATAAAAATTCTTTAACTTCTGATTTGCAAGCTTCTAATTGAGGTCTAGATAGATTGGGCTAAAGTAAAGAGAGGGCATTTTGATGTGATTAAGGAAGAAAAGGTATATTCTAGAATCTTCCCCTATTTTATTTTTTCATTACTAGTTCAATTTATATCCTTCAAACAAGCTACTCTTAGGTCTCAGTTTCCCTTTTTGTGGTTAAAGTCAGGATTAACCTAGTCAAATGAAGCAGATGATTCAATTTAACAAATATTTATTAAGTATTTACTGAGAGCAAAATATTGTCCTAGGCCTAGGATATGTGAATAAGAAACAAATGACAAAAGTTATGCTTAAGTTGTTTTCAATAAGATATATAAAAAGTAACTATAATTCAATATAAGAAATATAAGTGTTGCTGTAGACTGAATCTGTCTCAGGCCAGTCTGGTGCTTCATATTTAAAATTGGAATGAAATGGCACACTCATATGCCATCTAACAGTTAATAAAATGAAGTTTAATTAGCCATAGCAGGGAAGTGTTTGGTTATTCATTGCTCCCCTACTTCTTTGTAGGTGTATTAGTCTGCTGGTCAGCAGCCTCAGGGAGGAGCAATTCTTGCATTTTCATGTCTTTTTGTGTTCTTCTTTTTCTGTTTAGACCAGGAAGCTATGCCAATGACCCAAGCCTCAGTCTGTTCAGCCAATTAAGTTTCACTTGGTGATCCAATATTTTTAAAGAAAAAACTAGCCTAGTAGGCAGATATTGCTCCCAGAGTGCCCAATAGAATCTGTGCTAAGTTCTGGTGGCAAAAAGACAAAAAAAAATTTAGACACTTCTTGCCTTCAAAAAATAGACATTCCTCTGAAAGGATATAGTACATATATGGATAGTAATTTGAGGAAAGTGTGAGCTCCAACAACTTAGGGGAACAGAGAAGGCTTCTTGGAAGAGATGGTACTTGGACTGAGCCTTGAAAGAAGACAAGGTTTCTTGAGAGGAAGAGACAAAGAAGGGGCATTTTCCAGTCATGCATGATGGCTTGAGTGGTGGAAGATGAATTGTAGAGTTTGGAGTATAAGCAATAATTCAGGATGAAGGGGAATATCAATAAAAATGTATTAAAAGGTAGGTTGGAGCCAAATTATGGAAGGTCTCAGACTGAGGGAGAAGGCAATAGGGAGCCACTGAAAGATTTTGAGCTGGAGATTGCCAGGGACTGTCCTATACAAGTTAAAATATGGTATACTTAGAAGTGCTCAAGGAAAATAGTATGAGACAAGGGAACAGAGAGAGATCATCATTTCTAGGAGTAATGATGGGATAATTACAAAGTACAATGGATAGAGGGCTGGGTCTGAAGTCAAAAAGACTAATCTTGAGTTCAAATGTGACCTCAGGTACTTACTAGCTTTGTGATTCTGGGCAAGTCATTTAACCTTTTTTGTCTCTACCGTAAAATGAACTGGAGAAGGAAATGGAAACCCACTCTAGAATCTTTGCCAAGAAAACTCAAAATGGGGTCACCAAAAATTGGACATGCTTGAAAATGTTTTGAACAAAGACAAAGGAAGTGATCATGAAGGGGGTGGCACCTGAGATAGACTTTGAGGGAAGAGGATTTCACCAGGTGAATATATAGATATTCAGAGAGAAGAATCTGGTCCTGGTGTGGGGGATGAAGTGTGCTAATGCTGGGACATTGAGGGAGGGGAACACATCCATATAATTCTTTCCTTTTCCTTTCCTCTAAATGCTTTTATCTGAACTCTTCAGATAATTAAAATAACATTTAGAGTATTTCTTGCTTGAATTATTCTGAATAATTGCTTTATATCCCTACTCTTCTTTGCAAGTGTAGCTATTTGTTCATCAAACTGGAGACATATTGAAAAAAACAATGCCCCGACCCATCTACAGTGGTTGAAAACTCTGCTTTCCATTTTTTAGATGTGTAGCCCTCATCTTGGAACAACTGCCAAAGTGTTATTTAAAAGAGTAGGGACTTTTTGTTTAGATCAGAATGTGCTAAAAGACCATCTCATACAGTGTGAGAATGCCTGTTTTTCTTGGTAATATTTCGTTTCCTCCAAAAGGCCATTTTCTTCAACTTTCCATTGTCAGCAGATAAAAAAGACACAATTAAATCAAGGAAACCTGGCAGAGTAGATTTTGGAAAATAAAATGAATCCAGCGGCTGGACTGAACAAAGGGTAATTTATAATGCTGGAAAAACACTACTCTCCCCAGATCTAAATGCCACAGTGCTCATGTTAGTACAGGGTAGCCCCTCAGATCTTTGCTGGTGTTTATCTTTGAAAAAGGGCAGGGTTTCATCCATAAACCTTGAACTGTTTAGCAGACAACTAGTTACAAACATTCTGCAGTGGCGTGAACCCTGCACTGGGCATTATGAGGACGTGCAACAGGAAAGAATAAATGTGATCAGTGCCCTGTTTTGTCCCTGGCTCCCACAAAAAACTTGGCTCAAAGATTTAGAATTAAAAAGTCTATTTAGTTCATTCCTGTCAATTTACAGATAAGGAAACGGAGGTCCAGAGAAATGACCTCTGTGAAAATTGACAAAAGTGGAATTGGAACCCAGTCCTCTTACTCCAAACCCTGAACTCTTTCCATTATACTCTAACTTATGTTAAGAAAAACCCATATAAATTATGGTTAGGTAAGAAGACTTTTGGAAAAATTCTTTGCAATTATTCCCCCCCCCCCAAACTGGAGTTAATTTGACTATGATTATTGAAGACAATACCAAAATTCTAGGATCCTATGATTCAAATGCTGAAGTATTGTAGTACAGTGTTTGAAATGCTGGGTTTGACTTCTGAATCACTGATAACTGGCCTTTGACACCTACTGGTTTTGTGAATCTGGACAAATCATTTAATTATGTAGCTTACTTCTCTAAGCCTCAATTTCTTTATCTGTAAAATGAGGGGATGAAACTAGAAGAACCTCTGATGTTGTTTTCAGTTCTAAATCTATGATCTTCTGACTTAGCTCCTTAAATTGTAAGCAGTTTGATGTCTG
Organism: Myrmecobius fasciatus; assembly: GCA_023553655.1. Classification (NCBI taxonomy): domain Eukaryota; kingdom Metazoa; phylum Chordata; class Mammalia; order Dasyuromorphia; family Myrmecobiidae; genus Myrmecobius; species Myrmecobius fasciatus. The sequence goes on from JAJPUD010000236.1 coordinate 377,146, forward strand.
CATGGTTGGAGATCTGATACCAGGAGTTCCTCACCCAGATGAATCACAGATTTTCCTAGACAGATTTCTATGTAAAGCAGAAGCTACCTATAAGTGAAACCAGGTATGCAGTCTAGAAAAAGCTTTTTTTGCAGAGCATTAGGGGAGAAAAGGATCATGTTTTAATGAAAAATAATAGTGTTTATATAGTGTTTTGCTGCTTACTAGATGTTTTTGTGTATTTTATGTTAAGTAATAAGCAGCTTCATGGGGAAGTGGATAGAACATTGGACCTGAAGTCTGCTCTCAAATATTTATTAGCTGGGCAAGATACTTAGTTTCTATTTGCCTCAGTTTCCTCAATTGTCAAATAGGGATAATAAAAGCAACAACCATGAAGGGTATCCAAGTATCTTCAGTAATCACCTCATGGATTAATTCAATACACATTTAGCTACAGGTCATAATCTGTATGATGGGTGTTAAGACTAATGAAAATCTTTAAGGAAATTCAGTATGTATACCCAAAGGAAATTATGCTTTTTAACTATGGAGGTAGTAGAAGGGCACATTCATTAATATGCTTTTAGAAGGAATTCAAGGCATCTCAAGTTGCTAAATAACAGTACTTACGAAAGCTAGTGAGTCAACTAGCATTTATTTAAGCACATAGTATGTGTCAGGCATTGTTCTAAGAGCTGGAAGACTCACGATTTTAATGATGTAATTATTCCTTTCATTAATCAGATTGTTACTCCTCCATGAATTACTGAATAGTCTTATTGATTAAAAAAAAAGAAAAAAAAGATTTACCTTTTTAGTGGACCACCTTCTGAGGTGGAAGCTCTTTTCATGTAGCAGGGTTGGCTTTTTGAAGACACTCATAATCTATTTTTGTTGGTGTTTATTCAGTCATTTTCCAGTTGTGTCTAAGGCCAGATTTGAACTCAGGAAGATGAGTCTCCTCGATTTCAAGTCCAATTCTCTATCTACCATGCCAACTAACTAGCTTATGTTTGTCCATTATTAGTCCTTTATTTCCACCTTAGTCAGTTCAGCTGAAGATTGCATTCTCTTGGCAAAGTCTTTGAGATCCCAGGGTCACGCTACAGCAGGATTTTCATGAAGTCAATAGCTTGATATGTAGATCAAATGTCAAATACTTTCAATCTGTAAAGTAGCAAAAAAGGCTAATATTGTCTAATCTGTAAGCAAATGTAATCTATTATCAGTATTCCCCAATTAAGATAAAATGGGCACACCAGGCTGTCATGCTACCAATTTGTCTGTCATAATAATAACAACTCTCATTTACATGGCATTTTATCAGCTATCCTCTTCACATTAAACCTCTGTGGTAGATAGAGCTTGATCATCCCTATTCTAGAGATGAGGAAACTAAAAGACATGAAAAGACTTATCCAATGTCATATAATTAGTAAAAATCAGAATTTGAACCCAAGTCATTTGACTGGAAATAAAGCACTCTTACATCCTTCTGCTTCTCAGTAAAAGAATTGTGCTGTTTGCTCAAGCAATAGAAATATATCAAAAAGAGATCTGTATTCTCTGAATCTTAGATGAATAAATAAAAGAGTAAGATCACATTGCTGGCATATGCCACATTTTATGAATGGGCCTGTTTTATCCTCTCTATTGAGTGGGAAAGCACATGAATAGAGTAGAATGACTTTATGGAGTCAGCCCCAATTTTAACTTCCTGTGCATTTAAAATATTAGTTTACTAAATCAGAAGTGTTTCATTAGTCCAGGATAATTCCTTAAAGCATTCCCTTAAACCATTAGCTTCCAGACAGTCATTAATTCCCTGAGACATGTTCTGGGATGAGATCACTACAATAATAATTATTATAATAATTCATATAAGTTGATATTTAGAAAAAAAATTTCATGTGTAGACACACATATACACACATATACATACAGAGTTTTGGTATTGTAATTTCCTGCAATAGACTCTGGGGTGACAGTTTGCTGTCTTATCCCCCAGGAGTATCTGTAGAATGCATGGCTCTTGAAGCAGTTAATTATGATTATTTGGCTTTTTATAGGAATTTTTAACCTGGAGAAATCGCACAATAACAGTATTACACCAGAATATTTTTTAAAAATTGAAGTTTCAGAAACAAATCTATTTGCATCATGTGACTGATTTCTAAAGTGCGAGCTCTTGAGGATAAAGTTTATAAAGCTTCTGAATTTGGTTCTTGTTTATAGGGATTGTTGCTGCTGATGAATATGGTAGTTGTTGAGTCATAGCACTACCAAGGGAAAACTGCTGGGTTGGTCATAATGGAAAGAGCAGATGTCACAAGGACATGTTGTTTTTCTGTTTTTTTCCTTTCTTTCTTTTAAAAGTAAAATTAGAATTTATTAATTGGAGAAAAGTTCCTTGGTATGTTGTTATTTTTCTGATTTTGGAAAGCTGAGGGTGGCAACAAAAAGGTACACAACATAATGGGACAGATTGAAAGGAGCAGTTGGGAATGGCAAGTGAAATCTGGCATTTCAGTAAAAGCCATTTGGACCATGACAAAGAGGAGGAGCCTGCAATAGCAGAATCCACAAGCAGTCCCCTCCCACTTTTCCCTCAGCCATGATGGAATCTTTATGAGGAACAGTGTTTGTGGAAGTCATTGAGAAATTCAGTTTCAACATGTTTGAATGCCAGAGATTTTTTTTTTAGTTTAAGATTAAGATTTTATGCATTTTTGTTGTAACAGCTAAGAGGTCTAGGGATTAGTAGATGTCTGTGCCAGCCTGGAACTCTTGTAATATAAAGAATGCAGCCCAGGGGACAGTTTAAAAAAAAAAAGAAAAAAAAAAGAATACACAAAGACAAAAGCCTTTTTTTCCAGAACAAAGTTTCACTAGAATACATTATCATTATCCTTTTGCAACTCTTCCCCAAAACAATATTACTAATTCAATTTAGTTTTCTTACTTTTATTAAGTTGGGGGTTTATGCATTTTAATTTTGTGAATTTTCATTTAAAGGCTGATTCTAGCATTCAATCTCAATTCCAGAATATGTAATTGTTCTTTTGAATAGGATGCAATCTATATAAACTTGAACAGAGACCAAAATGTCACTCTAGATTCCTTTATATTGAGGTTGGCATCTGGGTAAAAATTTTTACCTGGTGTTTCTTTTCATACCATTTTTTTGTGTATCTGGAATGGTAAATTACTTTGTACTGTCATCCTTTTTAATAGACATTTTACTATTATGGAAGAAAATACTTATCTATCATATTGCAGCAAGAAGACTCTATAATAATTACACTAGTGGGGGGGGGAGAAAAGTTCGACTCAGGACCTTTTAAATCATTATTTGTTAAATACTGATCTTTAAGCCAACACAGAGATAGTTGTTTGACAGGATAACGAGTTGTCTTAATGATGAGCTTTTCATTATCTTAGATATGCTTTTGCAATTTTCCTTAGTTTCTGCTCCCAGGTCAGAAGACAAGTCAATAGTAGTTATAAACCTCTCAGCAATGTGATCAATACCTTTGGCTGACGTAATCTAGACTTCTGGTATAATTTATAACAAAGGATAGTTTGGGCAAGCCTCTGTTTTATTACCTTCAATTCTCCAACTGAAATATTTCACTGGTTTTATGACTGATGTTATTTGGAATTTTTAAATAGATGGATATTTAATAATAGCTCTGAAGCAAAAAGTCAAGCATTTTGAAGAATTGAGATCAATGTTTCTTTTTTCTGTGTAGACTGTCTGTATATTAACTGAGAATTATCTAAAGGTCCTAAAAGCTGTATTGCATGTACTATTGGTGTAAGATGAGTAAAAGAAACAATTCATCCAGATTGATGCAAATGTTAATGAAGCATCTATATTCTTATTGCCTAAATACAAATACTGTAGCAAAAAACAGTGACACATTTTTGCAACAATTCCTCAGCATAAGAATAGCATTATTAAGCATCCATTTACAAACAGTGTGGAAGAGTCCTCAACAAAAATGAAACCTGAAAGAATGGTTCTGTGGTTCTTTTTCTCTTCCACACACATTTCCTATAATTTAGGATTTTGCTAATTTCTCTTTTGAAAACCTAAGTAGGAGGATAGGGTGAAAAGGTATTGTTAATGGTATTGAAAGTGGAAAAAAGGAGAAAGAGGAATAGGGAGTACATGATCTTGTAGTGTGGGTTAATCACGTGACATTTTCCCAGACCAAAGAAGATACTGCCTTCTCATTCTTATCCATCCATTCATTGGTCAGCTCCATTGTTGCTATTTTTAAATCTGATTTCAGATACACTTTCTTTTCCCTTGCTTAATTCTATGAATGTTTCTTCTAGACTTGATTTCTGCTGCCTATTTTGGCACAGAGATAAATCTGATAATCTCTCTCTTGAGAGGGAGACATTTAAGAGAAAACTAGGGTCATAAATGTAGAAATACAAGGAATTTTGGAGAACATAGAGTTCAACTCTTTCATCTTAAAATGAAAAACCCTAAAATTTAGAAGTAATGTTACTGGGGAGCTAGTTTCTTTTGAATTCAGATCTATTGCACTTTCTACTGTACCATATTCTCTCCCTTACTATATTTTGCCAGGTAAGGCAAAAGGTTTAGCGATTCAAGTTAAATAGTACTAAAATTGAGAGGTAATACTTCCAGAGTGATGAATAGGGCAGGATGACCAAAGCTTTATTCCAGAGCACAAAGGTTTAGAAGGCACAAAAATTTGACAAGCATTCCTTCACCAGGAAAAGTTGAATTACCAGATTCTGCCCATTTGGTTTATTTATTTCTTACATTATTTCCATATTATGAATTACAAAGGGTTGATTTGAGGGTGTGTTCCATGCTGTTTGCCCAGTGTATTATCTGTTGTTTGCTCTATATACCCAAATTGCTAGTAATGGATCTAATTAGTTCTGGTTTTGATAAGTTTGCCTGGGGGAAGTTTGGGGGAAACTCTTTAACTCTCTTGCTTCTCATGGTCTTATGTGCAATACTAACTTAGCTCAAAAGGCTAAATTGGGAGGATTAATTCAACTTCACAGTTTATTGAACAAATTAATTCTCAGCATTTTATTTTTTTATAACTATGTAGTTAAAATATCTGTTTTCCTTCCAGGACATTTTAAAAAGAGCATTGTATTAATATTTAAAACAGATTTTTTTGGGAACTCATCATCTGCAATAAAACAGCTCAATTTGTGACAAAAGTATATACTTCATACCTGCCACTCTAAGGATACCTTAACTATGACCAAGAATAATTACTTTTAGGCATAGTTATACACGCAATTCTATTGCTATGCATACTTCTTGAAATGTAAATGATAATATAAGATTAAATGCAAGTGCATTTCAAATAAATTTTTTTTAACAAATTGTTCTATTTTCTTGTACCCCAATGAGACACCAAAGTACAATTAGAATTAAGTACTAGATGATATACCTATAAGTGAAAAGTCTTCATAAAAACCTTCATGAAGGTTCACTTCTCAACTGAGAAAAATGTATTTGAAATCTACAAATGGTCAGCTTCTTTGTTTCACTTTGCTTGATTGGAAGTTTCAAATTACTAAAAAGGGGCAACTGAAGCCTTCCCTTTTAATTTCCATTTTCCAGTGTAGCATAGAAAACACCTGGGTAGAGTTATTGGCCAAATCCCCTGCAATGATTCAGGGCCCATAAAAGTTGGGACCCTTTAAGACAAACTATGTTTATGGAATAATGGGCTTTCTTTTCAGGGCAGAGGGTCTCTCTGCTTACAAGTATCAGAGTCTTAAGTTGATAGCATGTATAATTTAATTCATGCTCTTCCTGTGTTAGAATGAGGATCTTGGATAAGAATCACTGATTCCAGAGAGTCACATTCTGACAGAAATATAGTCAGTTCACAAAGCCAGGGCAATATCCACTAAAGGGTGTCCTTATTCTGTAAAGCCATTTTTCTTCAAAGTTGAAAGTTCACATAATAGTTTGTAGGTTAAGCAATTGAATATGACTCATGAATGCAAATTCTTGTATGTAATGGCAAAACACAAAAACTGCTTGATATGTGGATTATTTTGACTTTGTAATTCTAAATCAATTTTAAAATTCTTCTGTCATTTATGTAAATGGAATAGGAAAACTGAGCGTGGCTAGCAAGAACTAACTCCAAAGACACAAGATGTTAATCTCTTTATTTGACTCCTATGATTATATTAGAACAACAATTATAAACATACAAAGTACCATTCAGTTCGGCTGCAGGTATATATGCATGGACAAGTATCAGATTCTTACAAGAATCACTTAATCTTACAGGCTGTCCCAAATACAATGTTAACTTTATTAAAGGAAGAGTTCATAAATAGTACACACGATTTTCACATTGTAATTTTTATGAGTATGTATATACAGGTGTACGGTCCTTGTCAATGGGTTTCACTCCCACAAGCTCTTTATGTTCCAAGTATTTTTGTAGCCAAGAAATGGACAGAGATGATATATTACTGTCAGAGAGTCATTCTCAATTTGCAGACACTCACTGAATCTACATTATATACAATATAATACGTACCTCTGAAGTGAAAGGTGTCTGCACTACAGAGGATCTGATGATGACTACTACCCTCATCAAAGGACTTTTGATTATAATAATTCTTACAAGAACAGTAAAACTGTTCATTAGTTTCAGTGTAACATGTACTCCTTTCTAGTTTGCTATGCTAACTAATCCTTGGCCTCAAGTGAAGGTGATGTCATGAGGGTGGGGTGTACTGGCAACCAGTGCATTTTCTTATCACTATTTACAGTCATTAAAAAAAAAATCACCCCAAAGTATAAATCCAAGTCTGACATACCTTTTCTGAAATGTTCACAGTGCAGTATTTTGTGGCCTAACAAAACATTGTGTATGTCGTTAAAAATAAACATTTTTATAAAAATATAATACTTTATGTTTACACGGACAAAACCATTCTATACCACATGCACTATACAGTAGTAGGCACAAGATTCCACAGAACAAAACACCACAAAGGTTCATTCTAGAACTACTGGATTCCATTCTAACTGGTCAGAATTTTAGGAATTTGATTCTTAAATGTACTTTTCTGATCATAATTTAGGTAAATCTACATGCACAGTGGCAGAACTGGATCAAATGAATGGATGTTCTTGTGTCACTATTTGGTGATGTTATGGAGAGCAAGCCACCTGGACATCAGGGACTAAAGTTTCTGGGTTAATGACTACTAGAAATTGCCATAAATGAGGGTCACAGCAGAGCAGAATTACCAAAAATTTCAGTCAGACTTATTCTGTTCAGGATACATACTGATTTGTTTCTGGAAATGTTTATCATTACAACTTAAGTTTTTACTCCCACATTTCTTAAAATATAGAAAAAAAATCCAAAATGTCCAAATCAATTAAGTCACAACTTTAATGGTATCATTTTTTTGAGAGCTGATGTCTAAATGACAACTGAATATGCTATTAGGACTATTTTATTTATGAAAATAATCTAAAAGTTGTTTATATACAATATGCAAATACCCTTATGAATTTATAAAAGCATTCTGTATCATGCTGTTTTGAAATTTTGACATTATTATATAATCCTTCCCTAAGAAAGGGAATTTACTCAATAGTCCTTTAATGAACCCTTTTGCCTAATGGGCAAAAATGTCAAGATTAAGAATGAAAAAATTCTAGAATCTATACAACATGAAAAGACATCCTTTGAAATACTGGACTTCTAAATAGGTAGTGTGGTCTCCATGTTTGTATCTATGTCACAAAGACAGTTCTTCTGGATTGACTTTGGTCCATTAAACTTTCAAAATTTGTCACTTCAATTCTTATAATGTAACCAGCAATTTAAAGTCAAGCTGAGCAATGATTCTTTGTCAACTGTATACACTTTAACTTAATGGATCAGAATTTATGTCCCAAATATTATACAAGTTTCAATCCCAGGCAGCAGCAGTTGGTCCAGATAATTTGATGAGTTAGAAAACTCTCTAGAATTGCATGGATTTAAATAACGCAATATAAAATCCTCATAATAGTGCAATTTTGGGCAAAAACAACAAGCAAATGATGGTGTTTTTCCCAAGGCAGTGAAGAAACAACAACAACAACAACAACAACAACAACAGTGGATAGAACATCTGCTTTTGCTTAAACTACCACTATGGTAGCTTTCTCAAACACAGAGAACTATGAGGATAACCAATCAGGTGTCCACCTCCCTGTCAACGTTGTCTTGGGATGGCAAAAGGGAAGGATAGGGAGCAACACATTTTACATTGACATAGGTTGCATTCACGTGAACATAATGCTCTCCTATAAATGTAGAGAATATGACTGATATCTTTGAGACCAGTTCAGAGAAAGAGGGACGCATTTCAGCTTTTGGGTGCCAGCATTTTAGCATAACTTCATACCTGTTTCAAAGAGAAGCCAGAGAAAGATTATTTGAAGCAACATTTTCTTTTAACCACAAAATATTCATATTTAGAGGAGGTTTCCTAACCACCTCCCAACTTGAACCCCAATCACCAAAGAACTTACAGTGGATCTGGGCAGTACTCAGGTTGCAAAAGCCTCCGACCTTGCAATAAATAAACAGTTATATCAAAGGTATTAACATCAGGATAAGGAGGTGCTCCTCTAGTCATGAGTTCCCAGAGAAGCACTCCAAAAGACCACTGGGGGAAAAATGAAAAAAAGAAATTCAGGTTAGAATAGTTTGAACATGCAACCTGAAATGTGAGCTAACTCACCAGATTTCAGTGATGAGAGAGTGTGTGTAAACATTCAATGATATACTCTCCCATTTCAAGCATATTGTGTTAAGAGCAGATTTTCTTTGAGGGTGAAAAATAGGATACCAATTTTATGACATGTTTGAACTGGAATCAGGCGAAATGAACTGTATGCTATACATTTATTTGTCAGGTATTCAAAAAGGTTCTAAGCCTAAACAATAATTAAAATATCACCTGTGATTAATATGATAGCACCTCTCTAGTAAATGTACCAACATGTTCCCCTTAGAATAGTTCAACAGCATTTCAGATTATTTAGTAAAAGAACAAGGCAATAAAGGCTTTTTGAAAGAAATTGCAGCATTAGGATATACAAAATAATCCAAATTCTTTTAAAGATTTAGTCTGGAGTTACATCCATTAGCTGGTATTAATGTTTTTAGCTTTGAGAAATTTAACTCTTAGCATTAATTTTAAAAATTAATCATATTAGATTGAAAGTAAATTCTAGAGTGGATTATATATAGGTTAATATATGTATTTTATAAGATTTCCCCCAAATCTGTTTCATCATCATGCACTTAAGCCTCTGGAGTTTTTTTTTGTTTGTTTGTTTGTTTTGTTTTGTTTTGTAGTAGTAGAAGCAATAACAGAGGTATATCCTCCTCACCAACTAGCTGGAAGACAGAGTGTCTTCCTGACATTAGAGTGTCTGATCCCCCTATTTCTTCTTAAAATTTTTTTAAAAGCTTTTTATTTTCAAAATATATGCATAGAGTTTTCAACATTCACTCTTTCAAAACCTTGTGTTTTAAATTTTTTTCTCTCTTTCTTTCCCCACTTCCTCCCCTAGATGGCAAGTAATATAATCTATGTTAAACATGTGCAATTGTTTCATATATATTTCCACAATTATCATGCTGTACAAGAAAAATCAGATCAAAAAGGAAAACAAAATGAGGGAAAAAAACAATATGTAAGCAAGCAACAACAAAAAAGTGAAAATGCTATGTTATAACCCATACTCAGTTCCCACAGAGAGCTAGGCGCAGATGGCTCTCTCCAACCCAAGACCATTTAAACTGGCCCAAATCACCTCGTTGTTGAAAAGAGCCATGCTCATCAGAATTGATCATTGTATAATCTTGTTGTGTGTACAATGTTCTCTTGGTTCTATTCACTTCACTTAGCATCAGTTCATTTAAGTTTCTCCAGGCCCCTCTGAAATCATCCTGCTGATCATTTCTTATAGAACAAGAATATTCTATAACATTCATTCACCATAACTTATTCAGTCATTCTTCAACTGATGGCTATCCCTTCAATTTCCAGTTTCTTGCCACTACAAAAAGGCCTCTACAAATATTTTTGCACATGTGGGTCCTTTCCCCCCCTTTTTTAAATGATCTTTTTGGGATACAGGCCCAGTACAGTCGCTGCTGGGTCAAGGGTATGCAAAGTGTGATAGCCCTTTGGGCATAGTTCCATATCACTCTCCAGAATGTTCTCCAGAACACTCCCCTATTTCTTGGAAGAGAGGTGAGGTAAATTCTTCCCACTTCAATGTTTTAAACAACTGTCTGGGTTCTGGTCCCAACCCCTTGGAGACATATCTCACTGCAGCCCATAGGCTCTCCCTATTTTGCATCTATGAGACTGAAAAATCTAGTGAAGGAAGGGACCTTCAGGAGTTTTCTTTGATGAAGAGGTGGTATTTTTTTTTTTTTTTGCCTTGTAGGTAAAATTCAACTTTATGCCAGTAGATGGATAACACTACGGTTGTTTCTTGCAGTTGCAAACAGATATAAGGAAGGTTATAGGAAAGACAGGCATGCAGGCATGGTAAATCCCATGCAACAGTGTTTTCTTAATCTATTTTTTTTCTCAGTGCTGAAAAGTCTATTCTCTCTCCCTTCCATCTTCTCTCCATTGGAAACTAAACCAAACCCTTGTAATGTGCATAATCAAACAAAACAAATTCTCAAATTGGAAATGTCAAAAATATGTCTCATTCTGTACAATTGAGTCCATCTGTTTCAAGATATAGGTGACACATTTCTTAGTTGGTCATCTGGAATTCTAACTGATCATACATCAGTCAGACATCCAAAGTTTTTCAGTTGTTTGTTTTTACAATAAAGTTGTTCTTTTATAAATAGTTCTCTTAGTTCTGCTTACTTCACTGTATATCCGTTCATAAAAATCTTCCTGGGTTCCTTTTCTCTCTTTAAATTATAAAGTATTATTTTTTCTCCTTTTCTTTCTCCCCTTTTCCCAAGTGGGGAGAATCAAATGGTGGGCACTTTACAAATGCTTATTCTCCTCCTTCCCTTTCCCTTTCCCATGTTAAGGTTAGAGCAGAGAAAATCAAAGGAAAGGGAGAAAGAAATTTCCCCTATTTCTTTACTGCTATGTGCTTGGGGCCATCAGAAATAGAAGAATTGGTCAGAATTTTGCAAAGTGCATCTCTTTTGACTTTTATAATAATTTTTACTTGTTTGATTGATTACTGTCTTGATATGGATGGATAAGAGAAATGTGATAAATACAACTATGTGGAAAGCATGAATTGGCAAGGGTATAGAAAAAGATTTTCTTGTCTATACCTAAAATATTTCCCATTTATTGTTCTGCTTTATGTTCTAAATGCTTGCAGCAATCTAACAAGCTACAAAATTGTTTTCTCTACAATGAAAAATGGGAAAGAGTTGAAGGAAAAGGGATCTAATATTATGTGGAGACTTGCCCAGCTAGCAAGTTTCTAAGATATGCAAGGATACTCTCTCTTCCTTGGGATTTCTTGAATGTTATCTTTTAAGAGCCTGAGCTTCCATCTTTCAGTTATCACCAACTGTTTCCTGCCATTTGCTCCCATTAATAGTCCACTGAATTGTACCACTTTGTCTCAAAGTTGCTCTTTGGTTCTGACTTCTCTAAACACACTCACATCTCATCCTTGACACAGCTTCTTTAGGCTTATAAACATAACATTATATTTATTGACATAACATATAATGTATTGTATTTTTACTGTATTGTACTGTATTGAATTATATTACAAACATAACATTATATTTACTTAGGATCCACTGCAACGAAGAGAGAATGAAGCTGCAAAAGCAAAAACATCTCCCACAATCCTGGACTGTCTGTTATCCAAAAATATGTTCCTGGGGCAGCTAGATAGTGCAGTGGATAGAACACCTGCTCTGAAATCAGAAGGACCTGAATTCTATCTAGCCTGAGACACTTAGCACTTATTAGCTATATGACCCTGGGCAAGTCACTTAATCCCAGTTACCTTGCCCCCACTCAAAATACATTTTTTTTTGGTTTTTGTGCCATAAGAATAATGGCCAAGAAAGATTTTTGAGTTGGAAGAGACTATAAAAATCATCTTGTCTATGCTTATCATTTAAATTGAGGCTGTCCCAAGATCACAAATAGTAAGAAGCATAGCTGGGATTTGAACTCATGTCTTCTCACTCTAAATCCAGTGTTCTTAAAACTCTATTATGCCTTGTACAGATATGAAATAAAAAGCAGACTTGCACATTTCTCATAAGTTGGTTGATTTATGAAGAAATTGAAACTATTTCTAGTCACATGAAAAGGTGCTCCAAATCACTATTGATCAGAGAAATGCAATTAAGACAACTCTGAAATACCACTGCACACCTGTCAGATTAGCTAAAATGACAGGAAAAGATAATGACGAATGTTGGAGGGGATGTGGGAAAACTGGGACACTGATACATTGTTGGTGGAACTGTGAACGGATCCAACCATTCTGGAGAGCAATTTGCAACTATGCTCAAAAAGTTATCAAACTGTACCTACCCTTTGACCCAGCAGTGTTTCTACTGGGCCTATATCCCAAAGAGATCTTAAAGGAGGGAAAGGGACAGACATGTGCAAAAATGTTTGTGGCAGCCCTTTTTGTAGTGGCTAGAAACTGGAAAATGAAAGGATGCCCATCAATTGGGAAATGGCTGAATAAATTATGGTATATGAATGTTATGGAATATTATTTTTCTATAAGAAACGACCAACAGGATGATTTCAGAGAGGCCTGGAGAGACTTGCATGAACTGATGCTGAGTGAAATCAGCAGAACCAGGAGAACATTATACACGGCAACAACAAGAGTATACAATGATCAATTCTGATGGACATAGTTCTCTTCAACAATGATGTGATTCAAACCAGTTCCTATTGTTCAGTGATGAAGATAGTCATATACATCCAGAGAGAGGCCTGAGGGAACTGAGTGTGAACCACAACACAGCATTTTAAGGCTTTCTGTGAATATTTCCCTGCATTTTGTTTTCCTTCTTAGGTTTTTTTTTCTCTCTCTCTTTCTAGATCTGATGTTTCTTGTGCAGTAAGATAACTGTATAGATATGTATACATATATTGGATTTGTCATATAATTTAACATATTTAGCATGTATTAGATTACCTGTCATCTAGGGGGTGGGGTGGAGGGGAAGGAGGGGAAAAGCTTGGAACAAAAAAAAGTTTTGCAAAGGTCAATGTAGAAAAATCACTCATATGTTTTGTAAATAAAAAGCTTTTAATAAAAAAAAAGTTGGTTGATTTGGGCCAGCTTTCGTTTTCTTTGTTTTTCTGTGTTTTCTTAAGCAGTTCTTGAGTGTCATGCCATGACACATACAAATTTGATCAAAATATGGTAAAATATGATAGAATTTGAGAAATCCAAGGTCTTGCCATTTACTGGCCAATGGCCAACACTATAGTCTTATGCACAGGGGAATCTGGAAGCTTTATTGCATGAAGCTGTATCAAATGAACTTATTGAATTTTAAAATTATGTAAAGTCATTATGTAGTTCTTTAGTACAAGGTTTCAGATGTTTAGGTTTAAAGTATTTCTTTTTCATATTTTTGCCACTCTAAATTTTTCCAATGTTGAGACCCACAGCTGTGTGGAAACAAAGGATGGGCTTCATAGAATGCCTTCATTATAAAAGGGTTCTGTTTCTAGCTGCTAAGTTGTACAGGAGAGTCATCTCTCTAAATTCTATGCTACTCTCTTTGTTAGATGCTATTCTTGGTCAGACTCAAGGTTTCAGGTGCTGGTTGGAGTTCTTTACTCTCCACTATTTCAGCTCTCAAAATTCCATGAATTTGTCTTGGTGTGGCATTCTATTTAATCTCTTGGACCAGGGGATTGTCTTTCAGATCCTGCTGTCCACTGCTTATTGCTGCATCATCTGTTCCCATCCCTACAAATTATGGATGGACAAAAGGAATACACAAACTCTAGAGATTCTTAATTTGATATCTGTGAACTTGTATTTTTAAATATTTTGATAACTAATTAAACATCATTGGTTTCTTTGGTAATCCTCATTTCACTCTTGCATCCACTGCTCTACTTGGTTTCAATTCCACAAGATAAGATTCCTCATCAGGTTAAGCTCATCACCTTATCATTGTGTTAACTCAAACACTGATAAATGCAATCTCCCTCAGCTTTTTCTTACCTCTAATTGGAGGGTTGGATGTTAGAATAACAAACTCCTCCTAATGCCTTCCTTTATAGAGGGCAGAAACTGGACTCTTCAATTCTCTCTACTCAGAATCTGCTGCTCTTCCTAGTTTCAAACTCTAGAGAATACTCCCCTCTTCCCCCTTCCTGCCTTCTTTTGTGTGTTGTCCCCTCCCATTAGATTGTAAACTTATGTGCAGGGACTTGTCTTGCTTTTTTATTAATTGGACCATCAATTCATAGCATAGCCAGGCACATAGAAGGTGCCAAAGTATATTTAAAAATATTATTTGGAGAAAGGGTCCATATGTTTCACCGATTATCAAAGGGACACAACAAAGCCTAAAAATTCTTGCTTTAGACTCATTTGGCAAATACTCTTTAAGTTGGCATGATGCTTTAAAAATTTCCTGAATTTTAGATATGGATATTTTGTGCAATTTTTTTAAGGTAATACCTATATATTTGTTTTTCTTTCAGTAGAGATAGTGCAATGTTCAGTACAAGGCCATCTTATTTTAAGAGTTCAGATAATACTTGGAAGCAAGCTATATTGAAGCAATGCAATTCTATTTAACTTGCAATTTTTGATGTATTTCATAAGTAGTTAAAATTCCAGTTTTATGATGAATGTCAGCATCTTAGAACTGTGGCTAATAGTGATGTGAAGAGGTTAAATCACTTGCTAAAAATCCAGCAATAAATCTGAATTCAAGTTGGGATTAAAAAATTCAAGAATTCTTTATGCTAAATCTTTGTTTGGTCTACCAGGCTTTATGATAATATGCTATTTCTTGAGTCAAAGAGATCAAAGTGCTTCATAGAAAACTCAAGAATCTCTCAGGTCATATTTCTCCCACTGGAAATATGCCAGAGTAAAAAAATAAATAAATAAATGAGCATAAATCAGGATGTGCAGGGCATCCTTGTATGGAGCAGAATGCCCAGAAAGTCTGTTTTTGCCTAGCAACCTTGCTAGGCTACTTCCAGGCAAGGATGTATATATGGAGATAATAGAGGCATTAGCTACATTTCTAAGTATTTAATTAAATGAACCTAAATTAGGTAAGAGGAAGAAAAGAAGCCAGTAGCATTTAATTATTCTCTCACCTTTTACTTGCAGATAGTAAACCTATCTATGAATAACAATGATGATGATAACTTGGGTAACAAGTCCCTTAAGGGTGTAAAGTCCCTTAAGGTTTGCAAAGTACTTTGTATATGTTGTTATCTCTTTTAATTCTCATAAACACCTGAGAGGCAGTTGCAATTTTTACCCCCATTTTGCTGATGAGGAAATTGAGGCTAACTGCTTAAAGGACTTGCCTAGGGTCACATAGTCAGTAAACACCTGAGACTGGATTTGAATTCATGTTTTTCTGACTTCAGATGCATTTAGACCTTGACCAGGTTAAAAAAAAAATTCTTAAAAAAACCTCTTAGGACCATTAGCTCTAATCTGATCTAATCAGAATGAACAAAGCTGGTCCCAAATGGGAATTAACTCATTTCTGCTTGCTTTCAAAATCATCATAGCAACATTTTCCAAATCTGAACATCAGAATCTTCTAATAACTTTAAAAGTTCTTTTCATTGTGTTAGCTACAATTCTGGACATTTGCATTATCATAAGCTCTATTTCACATGTGCTGACAATTCAATTGCTTTTGAATTCACCTACATGGTATTAACAAGGCCTAGCTTTCAGTGAGGTGGCTCAGTGGACAAAGTGCTAGACCTAGGGTCAGGAAAATCTAAGTTAAAAATCTGATCTCAGACATTTACTCCTGTGTAATCCTGGGCAAATCACTTAACCTCTGTTTGTCTCAGTTTCTTTAACTGTAAAATGGGGATAATAATAGTACCTTTCTCCCAGGATTATATGTGAAGAACAAATGAGATAATATTTGTAAAGCACTTAACACAGTCCTTGGCATATAGCAGGCATTTAATTAATGTTTCTTTCCTTTCCTTCCTTCTTTCCATGTAATTATTTGCAGTACTTACCTGCTAATGAATTATTTTTTGGATACGAATCAGAAAAGACACATAGCATAAGCAAATACATGCTATAGAAATAATACCAAGTCAACATTCAAATGCTTGGTTTGCAAGGGAAGTTAAATCCTATGCTAATTTGCATGTGTATTACTGATCTATTAAAACTATAGGGTATTTATTTATGCTACTTAGAGTTTATTCTTCCTTGTAGTATGAAACATGAACAGCAATTATTCTGATAGTGATATTTTCAAATATAATTTTATCTGAGTGTCTTTCAACAGAGAGGAACAAGAATTAATTTATAATTAAATTAAATTTAACAATGACTTTTTAAACACCTACCATGTATACCTCACCGTTACATGTAATAGGGTGAATCAAAGTAGTATAAGAAGTGGTCTTTATCAACTAACTTACACTCATACATTTATTTCTAACAATGTATCTCTATTCTTATTTTAAACTCAAGTTTACAATCTGGACTCTTATTTAGCAGAGCAACAATAAAGTTCAATTGAGTTACTGAGGTGTAAGAATATATCATATGAATTTCATAAGAAAAACAGTATAATCAGGTTAGATAGAATGTGTACATTACCACATCTGACTTTGTAGTAAACTTCTGAGTTTGCAGGCTTTCTAAAGCCATCCACTTCACTGGCAGTTTTGCTCCTGTTTTATTGTGTACACTGTAATATTCTTTATCATACATATCTCTGGCAAGCCCAAAATCAGCAACCTTGACAGTGAATTTTTCATCCAGCCTACAGAAATGACAAAAATTATTATCTATAATGGTGAAAATGGATTTATAGCAATACTGAATATTCTCTGGATTGTAGTAAGTAGTTTTTGCCTTTGAAATCTATGACTTTTGAAATGAGCTCTTCATATCTGGCATCTATTTACTAACACTAAATTAAAATGGAAGTCTTGAGTAAGTACATATGACATTGGTATTACAAATCCATAAATGGATTGACCCTGCCACCTCTATGACAGTACTCATTACATGGAGCCAAGAAAATCCCATTGCTGCTGCTTAGATGTTGACATGGCATGGAATTGTATCTTGTGCTGTTTTACACTTTGGCACATCAACTTTTTGACACAAACAATGATTAATTCTCCTAGGTCATTTTTAATTAATACTAAGGTCTAGAGTGAAGATTTAAGGAGCACATTACATTGCAGTAGGTGTATCCTGTGCCATCTTATATTATTCTCAATTTGGTCAAGGACCAATCTGTTTAGTACAGAGAGAACATATCATCCCTCTTTCCTAGTAAAGGATTATAATACATTATGTAGTACATAAGAAAAATATCAAGTTTCCATGAAAATTAATTCCAAATATCTAGGGTGTGTTACTTAAAAAAAATAGGCATTAAGCTGTTCCATTTGCAATAAAACCAAGGTTGGCAATTAATAACACAACTCATCCATTCATGCCATATGTCATGAATCAGTGCAATAAAATGAGAAACTATTGAATCAATCACTAACTGTTGACTGTTGCATTATACAGCTTAGGCAGCCAGACACAAATAAAGTTCTTTGTATATTCATTCTTAAATACCATTTTTGGTAGGACTGAGCCAGTCCAAGTCCAAATCAAGTCTTGGGCAGCCTCAGTGAAATGGTATCTGCCTACTATTCCTCCCCAACCCTCCTACCCCCCGCGCCCCCCCCCGCCTTTTTATAATGCAGAATGCTGAAGATCAAGTTCTCCCTTCTGTAAGCTAATGTAGCATAAAACCACAACATTAGGGGCTACTGATGGGAAGGACCAAGAAAAGCAAGTGTGTATAACAGCTGTTCAAGACCCCCTCCAGAGCCTCTCTTTTAAAATTCTGGTAGATAAATCCTGAAAGTTCCACCCACATTTTTACAACAGGATGCTTATACATCAATTGAAATTGTAACTATAATAAAGGACTTTTTACATAATGGCAACAAAATGCTTACAGTCACAAAATGTAGGGGGAAAATCACCACATTTCTCCTTGTTTCACTTAGTCTCTAAATAATTTGGAAAATACAGATGGAATATTTTATACTTACATACAATTTCTTGCAGCCAAGTCTCTGTGGACGAACTTTTTGCTTGCCAGGTATTTCATGCCTTTGGCTACTTGAAGACCAAAACCAATAAGGTCTTTCACTGTTGGATTCTATAATATACAGGACACAATTAAAAGATAAATTAACTTAAATTATGATCTCAAGAATTCTCAATTTTTTGTAGCAGTTATTATTGATTTTGCATGGGTACAAAATAATTTGTACCACTTGTGATCCAAAATTATTTCCTAATGAGCAAGAAAGCTCACTTAAAGAAAAACTGACTTTAAAAATAAATCGCATGGGGGCAGAGGATTTTGGATTCCTCAGTTTGCTTGAATAGGGTAAGATGAGGTGGATAACCTAAAAAAAAATCACTGGCTAAAATGACAGGAAAAGGTAATGATAAATGTTGGAGGAGAAGTGGGAAAACTGGGATACTAATGCATTGTTGGGGAGTTGTGAAATGATTCAACCATTCCGGAAAGCAATTTGGAACTATGCCTAAAGGGCTATAAAACTTCATACTCTTTGATCCACCAATGTCTCTACTGGGTCTGTATCCCAAAGAGATCATAAAAGAAGGCAAAGGACCCACATGTGCAAAAAATGATTGTAGTAGTCTTTTTTTTTGTAGTGGCAAGAAATTGAATGGATTCCTATCCTAAGAATATCCTATTCATATTGTATATGAATGTAATGGAATATTATTGTCCTATAAGAAATAATGAGCAGGCTGATTTCAGACTTACATGAATTGATGCTAAGTGAAATGAGCAGAACCTAGAAAACATTGTACACAGTAACAAGATTATGTGATAATCCACTGTGATGGATTTCGCTCTTTTCAACAATGAAGTGATTCAAGGCAATTCCAATAGACTTGTAATGGAAAGTGTCATCTATATTCAGAGAGAGAACTATGGAGATTGAATGTGGATCAAAACAGTATTTTCACTTATTTTGGTTGCTTTTGTTTGCTTGTTTTTTTTTCTTTCTCAAATTTTTTCCCTTTTGATCTGATTTTTTTATGTGTAGCATAATAATTATGAAATGTTTAGAATAATTGCACATGTTTAGCCTATATTGGATTTATTGCTGTCTTGGGGAGGGGGAAGGAGAAGAAGAGGGAGAAAAATTTGGAACACAAGATTTACAAAGGTTAATGTTGAAAGCTATCTTTGTATATATTTAGAAAAATAAAATACTATTAAAACAAAAAAAATCATGAACCAAAATGATGAGCACAGCTATATGCTACAACAGAAAGACCAAACACACTAGTAGGTCATGATCAGAAAAGGTAGATCCTTTGAAAGTATCACTAATTTTGTAAGTTTAAATGGAAAGGTGGACTTTGCAATAATGCTTGCAGCCTCTAGTCAAAAATAATCTTTTTTTTCTTTTTTCAGGACCAGTAGGGCAATCAGTAATACACAAAACATTTCCTATATACAAGATAATCATCAAAAGCACAATCTTTGAAAATAAAAAATCACAATTTTAAATGAAAAATCATTCACAGAAAGTTTCCATGGAACCATCATGAACTCAACTTTGCTACAAACACTGGAGATTAAATTTTGTCTTCAGAGTATCATATTGGGGATGAATTACCTTATTAGAGTAAATACAAAAAATTAATCACTCGATTGGCTTTGGCAGGGTACCAAAAGACATCCTTATTGCTTGAGATGGGAATCCACCTTACTTACTGGAGCATTTAAAAGCCAAAGGCTAGATTTTCATTATCCTCTTGCCTGACTACAGGATGTTCTCTAATACCTGCACTTTGGTTTCCTTGGAATCAAATTTCATTTTATTTTACCATACTAATAAATTTATGGCTTTTATTTGTAATTGAAGTGGATGAAGAGTAAAGTTCCTCCGGTGCTAGAATCTTACCCAGAAAGTTGACAGGAGAAACCAAGAAAGTGAATCTATACTTAATCCCATGGGTGCTTAAAAACTTTCAACTTTTGGAACTTGCTGGGGTTTAATGCATCCATTGGAACGGATGCTTTTTGAGAGTAGAAATTGTTTTATTCTCAGTATTTACATTCATATTTAAATATACCTAGCACTGTCCTGGGGAATCAGTTGAGTAGTAAGCCAGAATCCTCTAGTTGTCCTCTCTTATGGTCTATTGTCTCATTATTTTCATGGGTTCAGTTTTCATCTCTATGGTAAAATACTACCTTCTATGTCTTACATATATATTCTTTTGTACACAATGCTTTACATATTGTCTTCCCCATTAGACCATGAATTCCTCAAAGGTGAGGATAGTTCTTGTCTTTATATCCTCAGCACTTAGCATATGTCTACACATAGTAGGTGCTTAAAAAATGTTTGTTATTCATTTGACTCTATGCAGATAGCTCCTAAATCTAGGCATCTAGCATAAATTTCTACTAGACCATTCCATGCCTGCTGGATATTTTCTTCTGGAAGTCTTGTTTGTATCTCAAACTCAATTTCTCCAAAATGGAACTGATAAACTTCTTCTCTTATCTTTCCCTCTCACCACTAATTGCTCAGTTACTCAAGTTAATAACATTGGAGTCATTCTTGATTTTCTCCTTTATATCACTCTCCCTAAACATCATATCCAGTTGGCAAATCCAAGTAATTTTATTTGGCCACAATATTTGAGGAAGGAAAGAATCCTGAAACTGGGGGATCTAAAAAGACTTCATGTAAGAGGTGGCACTTGAACCTAGAGGGAAGCTAGAGAGATTCTAAGGGGGCAAATGAAACAAGGGAACATATTAAAAATCAGTGGGACAGGCTGTGTGGAGACACGGAATTGAGAGATGAGTGTAGAGTTGGGGAAATAGCTACTATGGCTAAAAGACAAAGTGAGTCTTCATATCTCAGATCAGGTATAACTTCTTCTGGGAAGTGTTTTTTTTTTTTCCCCAGATTACCCAGATTGTAAGTATTTTCTCTTCAAGTAGCCACATATTTCTCCACTAGGAGCTTGGACTCCCTCTCTGGGTGTCCCTATCCTTATAGGCATATTTATCTCCAAAGTACTTCCAATTCTTTTCCTCCTGATTCCATTATGGAATTACTCTTTGATTTACACCCTTTTATATGAAGTCTTCCCCCATTAGAATATAAACTCCTTGAGGACAAGAATTGTTTTGATTGCTTGCATTTATATCCCCAGCATTTCAAAGAGTGCACAGCACATAGTAAGTGCTTAATGCCTGTCTGTCTGTCTGTCTCTCCCTCTCCCTCTCCCTCTCCCTCTCCCTCTCCCTCTCCCTCTCCCTCTCTCTCTCTCTTTCCCTCTCTCTCTCTCTCTCTCTCTCTCTCTGTAATATGCATATATGCTGTATTTAGAATTAGTAGAATTAGTAGAATATAGTAGAATATGAGATAAGAATATAAGATACTTGATAAAATGAAAGAATAAAATTTTGAATCTATTTTGATAGTTTCTGCAGGAACCTAATTCAAGTACAGTACTTACATGAGTCTCATTTCTTATGAAGTTTCGAAGATCTCCATGTTTCATGTATGGCAAGACCACCAATGGAGACCCTTCACTACGAAGGCAGATTCCCAAAAGAGAGAGGACATTGGGATGACTAAAATCTTTCATGATGATCCCTTCAGTCAGAAATTGGGAAACCTCTCCTATGTCAGTAATTCCTGTGAAATCCAGTGGTAGAAAATAATATCAAATTTCACTGTGGAATAATCCATTAACCAATCAACAATCAATCAACAAGAATTGATTAAATTCCTACTGTATGTCCAGCAGTGTGCTACTCACTAGTGATACAAAAACAAAAATAAAAGTCCCTGACCTTTGGGAACTTATGTTCTATGGAGTAGACAACATGTATATATCTACAAAATGGCAAACATGTATGTGTATATATATATATATATATACATATATATATTATATAAAATGCCCAAAATACATGATTTGTTAGTAACATATAATATAGCATTATATACATATTAAAATAAATACAAGAAAATTTTGGTGGGAAAGGTACTTGCAATTTGCAGAATCAGGATTCAATATATATGTAAAACAAATATTTTTAAAGCTATTCTATCTCCTGATTGTCCATCCGAGTATGAATGACATAATTCCTCATTATCCACATTACAATGCTATAGTTTCTCCTCTGCAAATGAAAAAACAGAATTCAGTTTTCAGGTTTTCACCTACAGAAAAGAATGGAGTCAAATTGAGGAGCATTTGTCAAGCACCCACTATACATCAAATGCTTAAGCTAAATCCTGACACGTCTAACTAATAGTTAGTTCCCCATTAGACCATGAGTCCCCAATTTGATATGCTTGGATGCCATACTAATATTTTGCAGAATGAAATATTTGCTATAATATTTAGCATTTGTGCATTCTGCATGATTTTGGATTTGTGGGTCTGAAAAATATTACCACAGGGTTAAATGAATAACTCTGCCACTATTTTACAGATTTGGAAAGCAGGACTCAGGAAAAAATATAGTCTTCTCAAAGTCCCAGAGTAGGTCAGTGCCAGAGCAAAGAGGAGAAGAATTTTTTCTTATTCCAGTGATATGCTGAGTATATTAGGCATATTGTGTTTCTTGATACAAGTTATAATAAGAAACATATTGAAGAATGCATCATTTACTTTTTTTTTTAGTTTTTGTATAGAATAAAACATGGTTAATCTTCAGGTCATACTTGTAACAATTTAGTACATGGAATGAATGTAACTAAGAATCCTAAAAATCAAGAATAAAAGATCCAAGAACTAAAGAACTTGACAAGAAAAACAAAACAAGACAAAACTTTTTGTCCTCTGAAATACAAGGTATCCCAAAATTTTAATCTAGAACTTCATTAAGACTTCTCTGAAGCTCTGAATCTGTCATAAAGCCTGTTCAAAGAAGCTTTTGTGTAGATGGTACTCAGTCCAACATTCATCACTGATTCCCTTTAATTTATGTATAATTCTAACTTTGCTTATCTTATTTCTTAGACCATAGCAGATCAGAAACTATAAGGATGAGACTGTAAGTGACAGAAGTAAATGTTGATTAGCTAAATGCAAGGGAGGAAATGGAAAACCTATCACATTGCAGTGTAATATATTAATTGATTATCATTGTTTTGCTTTTGGAGGCAGACCCGAGTTCAAATTTGACTTCAGATACTTCCTAGCTGTATGACCTTGGGCAAGTCACTTAACTTGTGTTTGCTCAAATTTACTGGAGAAAGAAATGGTAAATCACTCCAGTATCTTTGTTAATAAAACCCCATTGGCAGTATTAGCAAACTATGGCCTCTAGGGTCATGAAAAGTCAGACATGACTGGACAACAATAACAACAACAATTTTGATTCTGAGTTATCAAGAAAAAAATTACAAAATATTCTATGTATCCCATTTACAGACATGTAGAATTATGCAACATTTTAGGACTATGTCAATCAAATAACAATTAAAATACAATTGGCATTTCAATGAGTAAGTTTCAATTAGAAAAAAAATTTGTAAAAATATCTTTCGCCTATATAGTATTTTATGGTTTAAAAAATTAAAAACATTATTTCACTTGATTGTTAAAATGATGCATTGAGGTAAGTTGTGCAAGCATCAATATTATCCCAATTTTACAAATGGAAGAATTAAGATTCAGAGAGATTAATGGCTTTCCCAAAGTCATGTAGCTTGAAAATGATAGACCCTACTCAAATAATTTCTCCTGTTTCTAAATTTAATCTTCTTTATATGAAATCTCAACTCACATGGCATATTTATTTTCCCTAATGTTAGTAATGAGTTGCCACTGTATCATTTTAAAATTTTCTCTTGGAATACTTTTCTTTCTTTATCTTATGTCTTTTCTCTTTTTTTAATAGGAGGGTTTTTTTATTACTTTAATGCCTGAGGATGAAATGAGTCATTTTTATTTTATGTGCCAACATGTTTCCAATAGTTTCCAAAAATCATCATTTGCAAAACAAACATCATCTGCCAGACTTAGTCAAATTATACTCATCTCCTTTCACCTACACCCTTTTTTTATCAGTGGTATAAGGAGTAATTGTTTAAGGAAAACATTTTAGTGACAGTCTAACTTGAACATATTTTCAGGATTAGATCCATAAATTTCAATAGCAACTGCTTATTTCTATGAGAAAATGTAAATTTATTTTTATCTAATTATCTACAACTTTACAGTTTTTAGAGTCAGTATGCTATGTTAGCATAGCATGACTATGACTTTTTTTTTTAAAGCTGGCTTCAGAGTTAAGAAGTTCTGGATTCCACCTTTTCTGACACATGCAGGCTGCCTCCTCTGACATAATTTTGGACAAGCTACTTAACATTTCACTAACTCAACCATGCCTCAGAGATACAAGCTGCAGAACAGGTGCTGCACTCTATTGGTAGATACGCTTTTTTCACCAAGAATTTGTTCTCTATAACAATGTTATTGTAAGTTCAGTCCAGCAAAAAAGAAAAAAAATATTTTCTTATTTAAAATATCTTGACAAAAATGTTATTCTACAATTCTTACTATTCAAGGACTTCACAGCACAATGAATCTTCTTGTCATCATTATCCAATAAAGTCCCATGATACACACATCCAAAATGCCCTAGGAGAAGAATAAAGATTATTTTTTTACTGCACTATTTCCCAATAATCAGCAATCACAAATTAGCATCTTTTATGAGCTCCGTTGATCCAAATTCCTTGGTTGCAAATCTATATAGTAGAGATTTTGATTAATGAAATGATTTAAGGAATAATGGTAAAAGCCATATTACTTTTTTCTTTTGGTAATGTAGTACATCTCTCTCTCTCTATATATATATCTATATACACTTTAATAAATATTTGATTAACTGGATAAACATATATATTTTACAAATGATGTAAAATGCACCAACAAGAACATGCATGCTAAAAAAAAGATATGGAACAATTATGTTGTGGGAATGATGTATGATAATGATGTAAGAAGTGCTAAAAGAACCAAGGGAAAATTTCCAGTGCTTTATGATTTTTTTTGTGGAAAAATTATAGAAAGATCTGAACAAGAATTATTTTAAAGGAGATAGGATCATTCCACAATCTGAAGAAGTGGATTAATGATTGTTGAAATATTGATGAGATCATAGTCCTTTGATGTTTATATGTATATATATATATATAGGTGTATTTATCATACATATAAATAACATTATGGTTGGCACTGAAAGGCCTAATACCTACATAATATGTGAACCATGTTATTGTGGTTGTTCAGTCATTTGAGTCATGTCTGACTCCTTGTAACCCTATTTGGAGATTTCTTGGCAAAGGAGTGGTTGCCATTTCCTTCTCCAGCTCATTTTACATAAGAGAAAACTCAGGCAGTCAGGGTTAAGTGATTTCCCCAGAGTCATATAACTAGTAAATGTTAGAGGTGGATTTGAACCTGGGAAGATGAGTCTTTCTGATTCCAAGGCCAGTGCTCTGTCCCCTGTGCCACTTAAACCATATTATTATCCCTTTATTGTATGAAATTAGGTTTCAGGAATATGAATGAATTTCTAAGTCTGTGTAATACTGAAACATTTTCATTCTATAGGATCTATTATATAATCAAATTTTCTTATTCTGGATTGATTTAGTTTTGTTCCATTCAACAAGACTCAATTCAACAAATTCATTAAGCACCTACTAGGTATCTAGCATTATGTTAAGTGCCACAGAAGGGAGCTTCAATCTTATTTACTTTAATATAAGGTAACATAGTTGTAAATAAGAGAGAGGTAAACAATATGTGATGTGAAATTTAAGGGGAACCAAAATTATTACCTTGGAAGGGAATCAAGGAATGTTTCATGGAGAAGGTGTTATGCATACTGGACTTTAAAAAATTGATGAAATTTCAATAAGTAGATGGAAGACAATTCTAAACATAGAGAATAATGTGAGAAAAGAGATGGGAGAAATGGAGGACATCTGGGAGTTAGTGAGTAATTTGGAGGAAGCTTAGAGTATGTTGGAATGGCAAAATATGAAGTACAGCTGGGCAGAAAACTTAAATGGCAAGCTAAAAGAAGTAGATTTTACACAATAGGGAGTCACTGAAATACAATTTTCTGTTTAACTTTTTAAGTCCTATAGAACCTGGCCCCAAATTCCTTTTTTAGACTCATTGTACATTATTCCCACTTCCACACTCAGTAACTCAGTTCAACTCAGTCTGACTCTCTTAATTCTTCACATAGAATTCCTCCTTCCTCCCTTTGTTGTGCCTCTGTCCTGGCTTTTCTCAGTTCCTGGAATATGTTCCCTTCTATATCTCTACTTAACAGCATTCATCTCTTTCTTCAAATGTAGCTCAAGTATCACCTCTACATGACACTTTTCCTGATCTCTGCCACTGCTTAATACCCTCCCTTTCAAACTACCTTTCAGTAGTTTTTTCTCTTTATTTATTTATTCTCTTTATATTTATTCTGTCTCTACTTATCAACTTCTTGTCTTCCTGGTTCGAAAATAAGTCCTGTAAAAGTAGGTGGGGTTTTTTTTGATAATTGTTTTTGTATCTGTGGCACTTAGCACAGTATGGCTGATTGATTGAAAAGATCTTATTTAGAGGAATTATATAATCAAATCTGTTCATACAAAGAAGATTATTATAGGGAGAGTGAAAGCAGGAAGACTGTTAAGAAAACTAGATGAAGAAATGCCATAAAGCAAACTTCTATTCTTTTAATGAATAGAACCAGAATCACCAAAATAGTATTATTAAACATAGCTTTTGAGAAGGAAAGGATATAAGAGACCAGTTTTTTGGAACAAGGATTTCCACCAATTAGTCACCACTGACTACATAATTTAGGTTGGCAGGGGTTGCAAGTCATTAACCCAAAGTAGACTCACTTTAGATTCATTTCACTAAATTCCAACTCACTCTAAGCAAATTGCTTTCCAAATGGCAGTCATGTAGGCAATTTCATCATAGGTGCCAAGAGTCTGACTGCTTAGTCAATGGTTTTAGGATTAAGACTCAGGCAAATGGCAGAATAAGAAAGCCCAGCCTGTTTATCCAAAAGACCCCTATCAATCTAGTTCTGTTCAGGGAAAATAGAGACTAGTCCATTTACTTTAACCTTCTGCATTTTACTGTTGATGAAACAAGTAGAAGGAGGTTAAATGAGGTATAGATGTATAAGTACTGATGGTAATTTATGACAGTGAATATCACTTGATCTTCTTGAACCTTAGTTTATTCATCTGTAAAATGAAGGAGGGAAAAGTTGGACTATGTGGACTCAGAATCATGTCCCTTTCAGTTCTTGAACTGATATGGAACTTGTTTAAGTTCACACAGGTAGTATGTGATCCATTTGGGAAAAAGTACTCTTTCTCTTATACTACTCTGCCCCTAGTTAGCCAACTCACCATCTTGGAGTCTCAAGTTAATGTCCAAAGATATAATTTGTATCAGTGAGGATGTTCCCATACTGATGAAACCACAGGTCCAGACTCCCTCCCCTCAAAAAAAAACCCCCAAAATAAAACCCTCCCTCAATCTCCAGTGGAATCACAGTGCTAATAGGCAGTATGATATAATGTGTGAAAGAATGCTGGATTTGGACTTGGGTCAGACAGAAGTTTAACACTTGCCTCTGACTGGTTTTATAATCCTGGTCAAGTTGCTTACTCACTAATCCTCAGTATCCTCATCTGTAAAAATGGACATTGTTGAATGACATTGATGCAGTTTCTTCCTGAAAGAATTCAGACTCAGACTGTCTCCAAACCAAACAAAGGCATTTATTTGGGGTAATGCACCAAGGGTTTTCTTCTTCTTATGGGAGGCAGTAGCTTAACCTGGCTGAAAGTGGTTCCTTTAACGACCAAGAGTGCCTAGGACTGGCTGATGAAAAGGCAGAAAGCCATTATGGGGAAAAGACAAAAAGGACTCAGTAAAATGTACATGTGATTTCCCAGGGGACATCATGGCTCCTCTCTAAGGAGGAGGGCAGGGAACCACAATAAGCTTAGGATCACTAAAAGGTATCAAGAGTTGGCTATGTGCAGGCACAGGTGCCATTTTGAGGAATGTCCCTTCTTTGATTTTATGGCCAACATCCTGTTTAAGCTGTATTGCCCTTGGTCAGCTTGTTTCCCTCTGTTCCTGTGAGGCTCATATGAGCATGTTTATCTCTTACAGCAGAAAGACTTTTGCTGATCCCATCATATATAATACTTGTAGGTGCTGCCTGACAGGACTGTTAAATATATCACACACATACATAAAAGGATACATAAACATACAAAGTAGTATAAGTTTATATATAATATATGTATGCAGTGCAAATATGCCCTTAAGTATACCCATCTATCTGAGCATATAAGTATACACACATATGTTTACATACATATATAAATATTAGTAGTTATCTGGTATAATGAATAGAATACTGAACTTGGAATCAGAAAGTCTTGAGTGCCTATCTAGCTTTAGATACTTACTAGCTACATGATTCTGGATATGTAACTTAACTTTAGTTTCCTCATATGTAAAATTGGGATAATAATAGCACCTACTTCCCAGTGTTGTGTGGATCAAATGAGATAATATTTGTAAAGGGCATTGTAAACCTTACAGCATAGTTTATAAATGCTAGCTATTATTATCATATAAAATTATGTTATCATTTAATGTCTGTTATAAGAATAAAAATAAATAATGTATGTAAAATACATTACAATTCTGAAGTGCTATACAAATGTGATCTATTATTATTAACACAATCTATATTCATAAGGCAAAAGGAAAGGGAATACAATGAATTGAAGAATGAGAGAGAATTCTCTCTGGTCACCAGTTTTCCCTTCTTTCCTCCTCAAGAACGCCTCAAATGAGAATTAGACCTAGTGTTCATTTAAGGTAAATTATCTCATCAGCTAATTCACCAGGAATACAACAAATATTCTTTATGCCTTTTATCAGTATCTGCAGAGAAAAGGTTTCAAGATTTAATTTTGGATTGAGATAAAAAATATGAGAGAGGAAAAGGAGTCTGGAATACCCTTTCAACCTATATCTTATTTTTCTGGTTGTTTTATTTTCTTGCAAAACATTTTTTCAACTTATTTATGCTAGCTGTTACTGCTATCCAGGAAGACTGCCTTATTATTAATACTCACTTCTCCTTTGTGTAAAGGAATTAAAGTGCATTGGGAAAGTGATATATGTTGCTTGAGGTCAAGGTAATGCTATAAATTACCATTCCAAAGAATGCTGACATGAGGTGCTGTGAACTAGGGCTTTAGAGAGAGTTAGTCACTATTTTCCATGTAAAGAGACATTGGAGGGTGATATCAGTGAAAATGGTTGCAATTAAAAGCAGTAAAAAATTCCATAAAAATGTTCTTGTCATTATTAAAAAGGGTGATAGAGGAATGTGATTTATTTCTGCCTGCTTTGGAAATGACCAAATTATAGCAGTAACAGAAAGACCACATCTCAGGAGATTTGATTTCCATCATGGTATGTATGTAGAATGGAAAACAAAAGCTTTTATCATTTTTTTTTGTTCTTTATATTACTTTTGTTATACATATATATGCTTACCTATTTGCTGAAACAGAACATAAAAAAGTTCTATAGGAAACTAACAAAATCAGAGAATACTTGCCTCTTCCTATGATTTCATTGAAATGCACAATCAGGCTGTTTGGCCCAATAACCACATGTTGAACGGCTTGGACCAGGTCTGGATTTAAGGCGCTGATATCAATGTGGACATGATTCTGAAGCAGCGGACTGGATATATCTGAATCTGCACTGGTTAGGATGGGGGACAAATCTGTCAGAGGATAATGAGCTTGTCTGCAAGATCCATTCTGAGAAGAATTTGGAAACTGATCTGCAAGAGGAACCTACATTATTAGTATATGTTTAAAAAACAATGAATAAAACTTTATTTATTAGAACCAAAGAGATACTAGGATAGTCTAAAATAATACAAAGTTTGAATTGTAAAATTTAAAAATTATTCAGCTTCATTCTTTTTAAGCATTTATAGTTTATTTTAACTTAAAAGAATTGATTCTGCCAAGACAAGATCCCTACATCTGATTCAATGAATAGCTAAGAAGGCTTTGAGATCAGGAAATCAATAATATTTAAAAATCTTCTCAAAGTTTGTTCTCTTAAATAGGTTAACTATTTGGAAATATTGTGAAAATACTATTAATTTGTTTAGAAATAACAACTCACAGGATTGTTGTCAGGTTCTAATGAAGTCATACGTTGGTTTTAGGACCTTGTCCAAATCACTTATTTTCTGAGCCTTTAGTATCCTCTTTTATAAAATGGACACAAGCCCTCTAGGTCCTACCTTATAATAGGACTATTGTGAAAAAATAAAATTTAGCATGTTTTCTGTCTCAATGATCATGGATCCAGAGCTAGAAAGAATATCACAAGTCATCTGGTCTAGGTCCCTCCCTTACTTGTGGGGAAACTGAATCCAAGGCAGTAAAGTGATTTTGTTACCCAGGTAGTAAACATAAGAGGTGGAATATGAACCTATATCCTTTGACTATATCTTTAGCCTCTTCTAGTTCTACACACCGTTTCCTTGGAATAGGTATATCAAATTGGTGAAAAATGATTCAAAGAATTTTACTAGATGCTACTAATATATTGAGAAATTCTAATAATAATATGCATATTATACATGCAAACACAGTTGGGCAATTTTCTTATCTTGTAAAAACCTAGCTCACACAAAGGGAAAGGAAAAACAGCTTTTGGTTAAAATATTAATTTTTTAAATGGAATCAGATTCATGAAAATGTAAACCCCCACTCCAACAAATGACAGACATAGAGGGGGATGGGAAGGAGAAAGAGAAAGGAGAAGAGAGAATGAGAGAGAGAGAGTGAGAGAGAGAGAGAAGAGAGAGAGAGAGAAGAGAGAAAGAGAGAGAAGAGAAAGAGAGAGAGAAGGAAAAAGGAAAAGGAAGAGAAAAAGAACAGTGAACTCTATTGGAAAGAATCTGATAGATACACACATTTGGGAATGGCCTGTCACAGTGGTGGCTCCTCCATTATGGGTTCAGGGTCAATGGTAGAAAAAGATAGACAAGTTAGAATTGCCCCTGTCTGCTATTCTTAGCATTGAGCCTT